>CAUYLG010010847.1:0-60358 GCA_963573385.1 Cacajao melanocephalus | reverse complement strand
ACGATCTCAAACTCTTGATCTTAGGTGGTCTGCCCACCTCAGCATCCAAAACTGCTGAGATTACAGGCATGAGCCACCACGCCGGCCAAGGATAATAACTCTTGAATCCTTTCAATACTAAATATTTATCGAATGTTTACTATGTCCCAACCCCCAGGCTAAGCATCAGAAATACAGCAATGAAAGAGAGACACATTATCCAGCGTCACCAGGGAGCTTTCATCCTAATGAAGGAGACAGACAGTACACAAGAAAACAAATCAATTAAAAAATATAAACATCTGAGTGACTCTGCATTAGATAGAAAAGGCCACTCTAAGAAGGTGCCAACTGAGCTGAGGCCTGAAAGAAGAGGAGGAGCTAGATTTCTGAAAAGCTTGGGAAAGAACATTCAGACAACAAAGATAGCAAATATAAAGGCTCTGGGATGAGAAACGGTGGACCTGTTTCTCTGGCACGTCCTGAGAGAAAAGTGAAGGATGAGCTGAGCTGAGAAAGGCAGGCAGGGTCAAAACCTCAGCCCCTGGAGAGTACCAGAATTCTGAAGGGTATTCCAAAAGCAATGGGAAGCAAGAGAAAGACTTTAGATCGAATTTATAAAGATCATCCTGACTGCTAGGTGAAGAACAGATTTGAGACAGAGTGGCTGCAGGGAAAATGTGAAATGGTGGTGGTTTGGACTAGAACGCTGGTAGTGGAGATGGGAAGATGAAGTACAAAGATGGGAACTATTTAAATATAAATGTATAGGCCTGGCGCAGTGGCTCAAGCCTGTAACCCCAGCAATTTGGGAGGCCAAGGTGGGTGAATCAGCTGAGGTCAGGAGTTTGAGACCAACCTGACCAACATGACGAAACCCCATCTCTACCAAAGATACAAAAATTAGCCAGGTGTGGTGGTGCACACCTGTAGTCTCAGCTACTCAGAAGGCTGAGGCATGGGAATTGCTTGAACCTGGGAGGCAGAGGTTGCAGTAAGCTGAGATCACACTATTGCACTCCAGCCTGGAGTACAGTGAGACTCCCTCTAAATCAATCAATCAATCATGTAGACTAGGTATATAATAGGCTCTCCTTGGTCAATTCTTGGTTCTCATCTTGGCCAGTCAGCAGGATTTGCGACAGTTGATCATTCCTTTCTTCCTAAAATACTTTCTCTACCTGCTTCTAGTACACCAGGCACTTAATGGTTTTCCTCCTACCTCCCTGGCTGCTCCTTCTTAGTCTCTGTTGGTTTCTTCATATTCCCTCTATCTATCTATCTATCTATCTATCTATATATCTCCAACATATATTATATGCAACATAATATATATATATTATGTTGGATAATATATATCTTTGGATGTTGGAGCATGTTGGAGCATCCCAGGGCTCAATCCTTGGACTCTTCCTTTCTCTATTTACACACACACTCCCTTAGCTATTCATCAGGTGTCATGATTTAAATATCGTATGAATCCCAAATGTAGATCTCATCTGACTTTCAGATTCAAATGTCCAACTACCTACATGATAGCTCCACCTGGATGCCGAATTGCATCTCAATTTTAATAAAATTAAAACTCTTGATTTCCCTCCCTCTTGCTCTTCCCACAATCACAATCCCACCCCAGGTCTTTCCCATCTGCCATTCTCCCTGTGTAACCTTTGCACAAACATCCTCATCAATTGCTCCCATATATCTTTCCTATCTTTCTCAAAAGGGACTTTTCCTGACCTTCCCTAACCATGCTTCCCACAACCCCATTTAAAATTACAACACTCAGGCCAGGTGTGGTGGCTCATGCTTGTAATCCCGATACTTTGGGAGGTCGAGGTGGGAGGTTCCCTGAGCCCAGGAGTTCAAGCCTTCAGTGAGACAGGTTTGAGCCACTGCATACCAGCCTGTGTAACAGAGTGAGAACCTGTCTCAAAAAAACATATAAAATTGGCCGGGCACAGTGTCTTATGCCTGTAATCCCAGTACTTTGGGAGGCCAAGGCAGGCAGATCATGAGGTCAGGAGTTCAAGACCAGCCTGGCCAACATGGCAAAATGCCATTTCTTTTAAAAATACAAAAATTAGCCAGGCGTGGTGGCGGGCATCTGTAATCCCAGCTACTTGGGAGGCTGAGGCAGGAGAATCACTTGAATCCAGGAGGCAGAGGCTGCAGTGAACTGAGATTGTGTCATTGCACTCCAGCCTGAGCAACAAGAGCAAGGCTCCATCTCAAAAAATAAAAATAAAAAATTGCAAAATTCATCTCATATCCTCCATCCCCATCCCTGGGTCTATTTTTCTCCCTAGCAGTCATCTCCTTGTAAAATTATTTACTTACATACTTGTTTAGTGGTTGTTTATGCTCACAAAAACATATGCTCCATAAGGACATAGATTTTTATATGTTTTGTTAACTTCATGTTTTTCTAGTTCCTTGAACAATACTTGATATACAGTATGTGCTCAATAAATCGTTGTTTTTTTGTTTTGTTTTGTTTTGAGACATTTGAGTCTTGCTCTGCTTCCCAGGCTGGAGTTTAGTGGCACAATCCCGACTCCCTGCAACCTCTGACTCCCAGGTTCAAGCAATTCTCCTGCCTCAGACTCCCGAGTAGCTGGGATTACAGGCATGCACCACCATGCCTGGCTAAGTTTTGTATTTTAGTAGAGACTGGGTTTCGCCATGTTCATATTAAATGCATAAAGAAAAAATGTAAGTTAAAACTATTCACTATTCCAGTATTCTTTGCCACTTGTTTACCTTTGGAGGAAGAGAAACTGAACATTTCTACGGTTCAGTTTGCAATGTATTTAACCAGAAAAGAAAGATGGCAACATAAGCAGGAAAGAACCTTAAAAAAAAGTTTGCAGTTTGCAGTAATAACATGGTGACACAACCCCCAAAAAAGGCAGCCGGGCACAGTGGCTCATGCCTGTAATCCCAGTGGCTCATGCCTGTAATCCCAGCACTTTGGAAGGCTGAGGTGGGTGGATCACGAGGTCAGGAGTTCAAGACCAGTCTGGCTAATATGGTGAAACTCCATCTCCACTAAAAAAAAAAATATATATATATATATTATAATTAGCTGGGCGTGGTGGGACGCGCCTGTAGTCCCAGCTGCTCGGGAGGCTGAGGCAGAAGAATTGCCTGAACCCAGGATTGCTTGAACCCGGGAAGCGGAGGTTGCAATGAGCCGAGATTGCACCACTGTACTCCAGCATAGCAACTGAGCGAGACTCAGTCTCAAAAAAAAAACCCCAAAAAGGCAAAGAGTTGTGCAGAATGAATCGCAAAATTAAGAAAAAGTCACTGTAATCCTAATAACAATATAAAAAGGAATTAAAGTGCACATGTTCACGGGATGACATACTTCATGTATAAATTTTTGGCTCCCTCAAGGGTTTCACAACTTCATGTTGTGAGTATAGAAATTTGTATATGGAGAAAAAGGAAAAACTTTGAGGTAGCTTAGGTTCATGAAGCTAGTTCTTGATACAGTGAAGTATGTCATCCCGTGAACATGTACACTTTAATTCCTTTTTATATTGTTATTAGGATTACAGTGACTTTTTCTTAATTATGTGATTCATTCTGCACAACTGTTTGCCTTTTTGGGGGTTCTATCACCATGTTATTACTGCAAACTGCGAACTCTTTTTAAGGTTCTCTCCTGCTTATGTTACCATCTTTCTTTTCTGGTCAAATACCACATGGTGAGTTATGAAACATTTCTGTGTAGACTTTTATTTTGACCTGAGCAGGAAGCCAAGATATAACATCTTCCAGGAATTAAGGATTGTTAAGAGCGACGAGTCGAGTCTCCACTTCTTAAACTTTTTCTCTCCTGGACCCTTCCGCCAGGCCCTGCATCTGCAACGCGGAACCAGCTCTGGGGCCACCACCTGCATCCTCAAGGCCTTTCCAGGGTCCCCTCCTCCAGCTGGCGCCCTCCCCAGCGCCCTGCCAGCGCTTACCAGCGCCGGCGTAATTCGTGCTTCTCTTCCTCTGTGGTGGCAAAAGCCTTCTTTTTCCTCATAAAGCCTAACAACTCCCGGATCTCCTTCTCACAAGAGGCCAGAAGCGGGTTTTTCTCGTCCAGCGGCCCATAAAACACGGCTACCGGCAACGAGTCTTCAGGGCAGGTCCACTGAAGCAGCGAGCACCGGGAGCTCCCGTTTGATTCCTTAATCACGGTGGAGGTCAGGAGCGGGGTCGATGGCAGTTCTGGCAGCAACCCCGATGTGGTAGACTCGTCTGACGGGGAGTTCGAGGGGGTGCCCTGCGCCGCCATATTGACGCTCCCAGCAGGCCTGGAATGTCTGTGTGTACACGCGGTTGCCTGGCGACGGTCTTGTGGCAACCGAGCATCCCGCGCCTTTTCGGGAAACACAGCGGCCCCTGGAGGGCAGAGTGAGAAAGAACCAGGTCCAGAAAGGAATGATGCTCCTGAGGTATCTTGCCTGGCTGCCCACTGGCACCTCTGTATAAAATGCGAACAAAGAACGTTCTGAGCAGAGTGCCAGCAGATATTAGAGCCGAAAATTTAAGATCAGAAATCCAGACTCTTTATCCATGTTGGCCACTTAATAACGATACTGATGATGACCATGACTGTTAACGTGTTTCAGGCATTAAGCATTTGAAACATGTACTTTCACTTATCTCATTTAATCATCATAACTACTTTACAACGTAGGTTACTATTAGTATATGCATCTCACAGTTTAGGAAACCAAGTCTCAAGGAGGTTAAGTCATTTGACAAAGGTCAGAGTACAACCATAATGTCAGGGACCGGGTCCTCACCTTATGACTCCAAAGCCTGTGCTCAAAATGAAAAAGCTGTATTGATCACTCCCCAAAACAAAGATTATTAATCAAATTGAAATTAGGGAAATATCTGACAAGCAGTTTAAGAATCAAACACAGTTGGCCCTCCAAATCTCGGGTTCTTCATCTGTGGATTCAAGCAACTACAGATAGTAAATATTCAGAAAAAAATTAGAAATAACAATACAACAATAACAATAACACAGAATACCATATGCAACTATTTACATAACATGTATACTATATTAGGTATTACTAGTTACCTAGAGATGACTTAAAACATCCTGAAGGATGTGCATCGGTTATATGCAAATACTACAGCATTTCATATCAGAGGCTTGAGCATTCACAGATTTTGGTATCTGCAGGTATCCTGGAACTAGTCCCCCACAGATAGCCAGGGAGTACTGCCTATGTAACTGATCCAGCCTCTTTCCTCTATTTGTACCTTGAGGTCTGTAACTGTGGACATGATGCCTGTCCCTCTAATAATTATGATATCTATTTATGCACATTCCAGCCTCACTTTAGTTATCTCTGTATTCTAAATTAATGTGCATTTTGCTCAACCTTGAGCAAAGGACATTAATACATACTAGTGGCTTGAAGTGTTAACTCTCAAAATACTTTGCATTTTAAATAGGGTTAGGAGACTTTACTTCTGATGGGGAAACTACAGGCCTCCAGGGAACTGCCTGGGGAGTTTATTCTTTCCCTGTTTATTATAGGTAATAGTCAGGGTTGAATTTATTAAAGTATGAGTTTTATGCAAATAGAGAACTTTCTTTTCTTATAAATTACGCAACACCATAAATTAAGAGAAGACCAGCAATATTTGGTGACTTAGAAATATTAGTCTTTAACCCTGAAAATTGTTACCAGTTTTATCACATTTAAATAAAGACAGTGACCCTAACACACTGTGAACCCAATTTTCCATTTCAGATAAATAAGCTTATTGGACTACAGCCTGATATCTTTAAGTCTGACCTAATTTCATGCAGGCTCTGTGGGCCTGTGCTAATTTGTGAGGCTGGCCTAATATGTCATGTCTACTGTACCCTAATATTCTTTGAAGGATATTTTGCTCATTGGGGCAAGTAATTATAACCAGAGAACCTTCCTGGCAAGCAGTGAGATGCAATGACACCTCACTGTAGGAGTCCGATTCTCTAATCAGGATATAGATATCATCCTTTGATCAACAAAGATTTTATCTTGTTCTCTAAGTGAGCAATGAATATTTTAAGACTTTAAAGAATGTAGTCCTAGAGAAAGAATTCATCACTGGGCATTTACAAAAATATTAATAGACTTTTTTA
This sequence comes from Cacajao melanocephalus, assembly GCA_963573385.1. Lineage (NCBI taxonomy): Eukaryota > Metazoa > Chordata > Mammalia > Primates > Pitheciidae > Cacajao > Cacajao melanocephalus. The sequence continues at coordinate 54,225 of CAUYLG010010847.1, read as the reverse complement.
AAAGTCAGCTTGGTAAATTCTCTTTTTTTCTCATCTTTTTCTTGTTCTTACATGGCAGACTTGTCCATTGCAGATCAAAAACTGGTGTAATTTGCCACTGAGTGCTATCTATTATATTGATGAAAGTGAAACAGCAGGATAAAATTGATTAAAGTGGTCACAGAAGAGGAAAGAAAAAAGTAAAAGACAAAGTGGTGTTTTTCCCTCTAATCTGGCTACTCCCACAAACAAACTTTCTCATAGTGCAGACACTTACATTTCAAAGTCACTGGTAAAAGAAAATGTGACTAAGTAAATTGAAATACCTGAATTATGAAACATTGCATCTTAGTCACCTTCCTCCTTGCACGTACTAAAGCTAACAATGCTTAACTTGCGGTGGTTTTTGGAAACTTGTCTGAATATTTAAATGGGTGTTTTATTCTGAATCATCATTAGAAGATGGAAGATTACATTTTATTTAGTTTAAATTGAATTGGCTGTGTGCAGTGGCTCATGCCTATAATTCCAGCACTTCGGGAGGCTGAGGTGGGTGGATCACTTGAGGTTAGGAGTTCAAGACAAGCCTAGCCAACATGTTGAAATCCTGTCTCTACTGGAAATACAAAAACTAGCCAGGCATGGTGGCACACGCCTGTAATCCCAGCTACTCAGGAGGCTGAGGCAGGAGAATCACTTGAAACTGGAAGGCAGAGGTTGCAATGAGCCAAGATCACACCATGGCACTCCAGCCTGGGCAACAGAGTAAGACCCTGTTTCAAAAATAAATAAATAATAAAAATAAAATGAATAAATGGAATTCAAGGCATTTTTAACATTTTAGAGGTGTTATCTTCCTTGTAATTAGATGCAGCCATTATAATATCTTTTCTACTTTCTTGTCACTTTGCTTTATTCTTTTCACTGTAATGAAAGAATGGAGCTGTGCAACTACTGCGTCTGACAAGGCTAAGTAATTTAAATAGCTTCCTTATAAATAATGTAAATTGCTATTTCTTATAATTACCATCTTTGCAGGCTGCAGGGATGCTTTTTGCCCATTCGAAAGTCTTTTTTATCTAAAGCTACTGACTATTAAAGAATATGTAAGGTTAGTGCCCTTTCCATTCTAAATTTAGTTGTTAATTATTTGGACTATCCCAAATAGATACAATATATATGGTCTACCTAATATGTAGACTTTTTTTTAACTTCTTCATCCATTTATTCAGATAAATGCAAGCATTTCTTTAGTGTCCACATAACGCATAGATAAATCCATACATTCCCTACAGGAAGCAGGTAACTCATACTCAAATAATCATGATAAAAAGGCATGCTATAGATTCGCTGGACATGGTGGCACATGTCTGGAAGCTCTGCTGCTTGGGAGACTGAGGCAGGAGAATCGATTGATCTCAGGAGGTGGAGGTTGCAGTAAGCAAAGATCATGCCACTGCACTGCAGCCTGGGCAACAGAGTGAGGCTTCATCTCAAAAAGAAAGAAAGAAGAGAGAGAGAGAGAGAAAGGAAAGAAAGAAAGAAAAAGAGAGAGAAAGAAAGAAAGAAAGAAAGAAAAAGACAGAAAGAAAAAGAAAGAAAAGAAAAGAAAGAAAAAGGCATGCTGTAGAAATATGGGGCTGCCGAGTGTGGTCACTCATGTCTGTGATCTCGACACTTTGGGAGGATGAGGCAGGAAGATTGCTTGAGGCCTGGAGTGTGAGACCAGCCTGAGCAACATAGTAAGACCCTGTCTCTAAAAAAAAAAAAAAAAAAAAAAAAAAAAGAAAAAAATTTTAAGTAGCCTGGCATAGTTGCACGCACCTGTAATCCCAGCTACTCAAGAGGCTGAGGCAGAAGGATCACTTGAGCTCAGGAGTTTGAGGCCGCAGTGAGCTATAATCACACCACTGTATTCCAGTCTGAGCTACAGAGCAAGACCTTTTCTCAAAAAAAAAAAAGAAAGGAAAGGAGAGGGGAGGGGAGAGGAGGAGGCTGTGGTTGTGGGGGCAGGAGGAAGACTGTGGGAGTTCTAAGATGAATCTCAGAACTGGAAAGAGAGCAGAGAATTCTAGAGGAGATGATGTTTTAGCCCTAGACTGTAAATGCCTCTCACAGAAAGACCCTTGCAACAAGCATTTACCTTCTTACCATGGTAACCAAGCACCCAAGCCTGGCATCTGGCACAGAGTACAACTCAATACATCTTTGCTGGAATGAGTGAATAAAAAAAAAAAAAAGATGAAGAACATTTACAAGGATATGCCTAAGAGAAAAGCCTGAGTAAGGAACAAAGCCATAAACACACACAGCAAGTTGAAATAAACAAGCTCTCTAGTGTGGTGAGCCACAGGCTGCCATCGATCTGGAGGTAGAAGGTGAGCAGAAAGGGAAGTGTGTTCAAATACAATGGGTAGTTGGAAGGTATTCGAAGTAATTTTGACTTGGTTCTGTATTCAGGAGAGAGGCTTCATGGTTTTGTTTTGTTTTTGAGACGAAATTTCACTCTTACCACCCAGGCTGGAGTACAATGGTGAAATTTTGGCTCACTGCAATCTCTGCCTCTCCAGTTCAAGTGATTCTCATGCTTCAGCCTCCCGAGTAGCTGGAATTACAGGCCTGCACCACCAAACCTGGCTAATTTTTTTTGTATTTTCAGTAGAGACAGCATTTCACGATGTTGGCTAGGCTGGTCTCGAACTTCTGACCTCAGGTAATCCTACCGCCTTGGCCTCCCAGAGTGCTGTGATTATGGGTGTGAGCCACCGTGCTCCCGTGGCCAGCTAAGAGAAGCTTTGTTTAAACAAACAAAAAAAAAAACCAGTATATTGGCCAGCCATGGTGGCTCACGCCTACAGTCCCAGCATTTTGGGAGGCGGAGGCACGAGGTCAGAAGTTGGAGACCAGCCTGACCAACATAGTGAAACCCCATCTCCACTAAAAATACAAAAAATTAGCCGGGTGTGGTGGTGGACACTGTAATCCCAGCTACTCAGGAGGCTGAGGCAGGAGAATAGCTTGAACCCGGGCGACGGAAGTTGCAGTTAGCTGAGATCACACCATTGCACTCCAGCCTGGGTGACAGAGCGAAATGCGTCTCAAAAAACAAACAAAAACCCCAGCATATTGAAGACGTTAAAAGCCCACGCGGAGGCTCATACCTGTAATCCCAGTGAAACGGGAAAACTTCCTTCCTTTGTACCCCTTGCAGGGCGTGTGATGTAGGTGTGGCTGGCTTCTTCAGTGCCCCGCTGCTCAGACCTCTAGGGGAGCATACAGACCGGCAGGCTGTGGGGCTCCGACCCCACGGCAGTGTCTAGGGGTGAATGTTTACAGCTGAAGCCCCGGTGGGCGTGTTACGGGGTGCTCTTTTAGTTTAGCCATCCATAGGCAGCTCGTGTTAGCTCAGTTACACCCCTGCCTCATCGCAAGGACAGAGGGCTTTGTGTACCCCGAGGTCCTTGCCTTGGCGTGCGGGAAAAATCAGATCACACGTGGGCTTGGAGAATGAGTGCCAGGTTTTACTGAGTGGAAGAAGCTGTCTGCAGATGGGAGAGCCAGAAGGAAAATGGCTTTCTCCTGGAGTCGGGCTGCTCAGCGGCCTGGGCTCTCCTCCCACTGCCGCGGCTGAACTCTGCCTGGTTCTGTCAGTGGATGGCCTGCGGGCTCGCCATCGTCTCTCCGTGAGCTCTTCCCACGGCAGCCCCCTTCCACGACCTCTCGACATCGAGCCCCTTGTGTCTTCTTCCACCGATGTGTCCCTCTCCACCTCCAGCCACTTGTATGGCTGCCTGCTAGGGTCTTGGGGGTTTTTAAAGGCACAGGATAGAGGCGTGGCAGGCCAGGGTAGTCTTGGGAAATGCAATATTTGGGCACGAAGGTGAGAGTCCTGTCCTCACCTAGGTCCACAGGGTGGAGCCTCACCAGGGACCATGTCCTTCCTTTCCCAGCACTTCCCTTCCCCACTTCCATATCAACAGCACTTTGGGAGGCCAAGGCAGGCAGATCACTTGAGGCCAAAAATTCGAGACCAGCCTGACCAATATGGTGAAACCCCATCTCTACTAAAAATGCAAAAATGAGCCGGACTTGGTAGCAGGTGCCTGTAAGCGCAGCTGCTCGCAAAGCTGAAGCAGGAGAATCGCTTGAACCTGGGAGGCAGAGATTGCAGTGAGCCAAGATTGTGCCACCGTACTTTAGCCTGGGCAATGGAGAGAAACTCTCTCACACAAGTAAATAAATAAATGCCCAACTTCTGAGGCCAAAGAGCATGGTTTGAATCCTCACTTCTTCCAAGTTACTTAACCTCATTGTGCCTCATTTTCTTAACCCATAAACCAGGTCAGGTGATGGGTGTTAGGCACGTTGCTCGTGTAAAAAGACCACCAGGCAGGCTTTGTGTGGGCAACGAGGCCGTTTTATTTTGCACCTGGGTGCAAGCGGGCCAGGTCCAAGAAAGGAGTTAGGCAAAGGCGGTAGGAAAGGAGACTGGTTATTATATAGGTTAGGGCAAATGCTCAGTTAAAGGTGATAATCTATTTTAGGGAGGGGGAGGGCAGCATGGGATGCATGGTCACAAGGGTAGGGGTTATCTGTTACAAACAGGCACAGTCATAAGGGTGAGAGTTATCAGTTGCAAGCAGAGGGAAGGATGAGGTAAAAATTACATAGTTACAGGGGTGGGGTCTTGAGAAACCCAATGTCCAGGCAGAAATTTCGCAAGGTTGAGCAGGAACGATGGTTGCAGGTTGCAGGGGGAAAGCAATTAGTTGAGGCAGGAACCAGCAACCAGTCGTTTCACTTCTCTTTGTGGCCATCTGGTTACTTCAGACTTTCTGGCTCCTGGGGACCCTCCAGAGGTGTGCGTGCAGGTCACCAAGGCTATAATGGCCAGGCTTGGACTTGGAGGCCTGGCAGTGGGTTCTTAGGATATACATGATGAATTCCATCTAACATCCCTACTTCCTCAAGCCTTTCGACCTTTTCTTCAATATGATATCAAGGAAGTTCTGCCATCTCCACTTCATTTGGTGTAGAACACTATCAGATCAATGCTCCAAGAAGTCATCTCATTAAGTTATTAGGAATTCTGAATCATGGGTGAGTATTCCCATATTAACGAATTCTACCCTCATCACTTTTGCATTCTGTCCCCCTGGTCTAACATATTCAAGACTCACTCCTACACATGTTCTCTGCCATTTCAGCTACTACTTATTAGCCAGATCCCATAATTTCTTTGCCATGTAAGCAATTTCTTCTAAAGCAGAGCTTGTAATTTCCTGCTCAGGCTGTACTGAAGCCTGACTCTCCTTTTCATGCAATAAAGTGTGATGGGGGCACATCTTGAGGAAAACAAGCCTCATCATGAAAGGCACCTGCTTCAGATTAGGTCATTGTATGATCCCCTAGGCAAGCAGAGATTTTTTTTCCTCTGGCAAGTGGTTAGCGGCTATTTTTGCAGGTATGGAGGGCTCAGAGAAATTTAGGGGCACAAAGGTCTTGGGCTTGTCTACCTAAATGTTTCCATTTCAGGTTCTCTGGGCCTCCTTCTTTTCTGGGACTTTCTGCTGTATAATCAGGTCCTGGACCTGGTCTTTAGCAAACTACCCTGCAGCTGTCCTAAGCTGTAATAGAGGCACTGTCTTTCAGAGCATGCCTTCAGTTGTGAATTAACTACACTAAGACAATCAGGTCCCTGTTGCCTTGAAATAGGTGACAATTCAATTCTAAAACCCATCCTGAGTGTCCACTTTTTTTTTTTTTGAGATAGAGTCTCACTCTTGTCTCCCAGGCTGGAGTGCAGTGGCGTGATCTCAGCTCATTGCAACCTCCACCTCCCAGGTTCAAGCAATTCTCCTGCCTCAGCTACTCTCCCAAGTAGCTGGGATTACAGGCACATGCCACCAAGTGGGCTAATTTTTGCATTTTTAGTAGAGATGGGGTTTCACCATATTGGCCAGGCTGGTCTCATACTCCTGCTGAGTGTCCACTTTTTACACCTCACTTTTATTGTGTTAAGCTGAGTTTCCTAAGAAAACAGAGTTCGACGCAAAGGCTTAAGTACTAGTACTTCATTTAGTAGTATGATTTCTGTGAACAAGAATGAGAGGAAAAGGAACTACGATGCTGGCTAATGCATCGTGAAGAAACACGAGTTGCTCAGCCATGCGGGATGTGTCCCAACAGGCTATCTACATCTCTATATACTATATCCTACAGGAGTGTGTAAGAGGGAAGGGTAGAGAGAAAATACACCCCCTTTTCCAGCCCTGGCCCCTGACCCCACAGCCGTCAAGATGTTGATGCCTAAGAAGAACCAGATTGCCATTTATGACCTCCTTTTTAAGGAGGGAGTCTCAGTGGTCAAGAATGATGTCCACATGCCTAAGCACTGGAGCTGGCAGACAAGAATGTGCCCAACCTTCATGTCATGAAGGCCGTGCAGTCTCTCAAGTCCCGAGGCTACGTGAAAGAACAGTGTGCCTGGAGATGTTTCTACTGGTGCCTTATCAATGAGGTTATTCACTATCTCTGTGATAACCCTCATCTGCCCCTGGAGATTGTGCCTGCCACCCTACGCTGCAGCCATCCAGAGACTACCAGGCCTCGGCCTAAAGGTCTGGAGGGTGAGTGGCCTGCAAGACTCACAAGAGGGGAAGCCAACAGAGACACCTACAGAGAGAGTGCTGTGCCCCCCGTGCCAACAAGAAAGCCAAGGCTGGGGCTGGCTCAGCAAGGCAATTCCAGTTTAGAGGCAGATTTGGTCATGGACGTGGTCAGCCACCTCAGTAAAATTGGAGAGGATTATTTTGCATTGAATAAACTTACAGCCAAAACAAAACAAAACAAAACAAAACCAAAAACAAAAAATATACCTGCTGCCCTTCTCCTGGTGAAGATTCACCACTCTACTTCCAGGTTGGATCACCTTGCCCCTTCAGCAGCTACTGGCGATGGCAAATCTCATACCTTGTGATGTTGTGTTTCATCCCAGGTCAAAAGCTGTGAAAGAGCCAGGCGCAGTGGCTCATGCCTGCAATCCCAACACTTTGGAAGGCCAAGGCAGGCAGATCACCTGAGGTCAGGAGTTCAAAACCAGCCTGGCCAACATGGTGAAACCCTAACTCTACTAAAAATACAAATGTTAGCCGAGTGTGGTGGTGGGTGCCTGTAATCCCAGCTACTTGGGAGGCTGAAGCAAGAGAATCGCTTGAACCTGGGAGGCAGAAGTTGCAGTAAGCCAACATTATGCCACTGCACCCCAGCCTGGGCGACAGAGCAAGACTCCATGTCAAAAAAAAAAAAGTAGTGAAAGGAGCTGGGCAGAGTGGCACATGGCTATAGTCCCAGCTACTTAGGAGGCCGAGGTGGGAGGATCATTTGAACCCAAGAGTGCAAGTCCAACCTCGGCAACATAGTGAGACCCCATCTCAATTTTTTTTTTTTTGAGTGGTGAAAGGAGCCAAAAACGCCACATAGTGGCCTCAGGTAGTGGAACCAAGCAGGCCAGGATGGAGGCAGTCACCATAGCAGTTGCTGAAATGCAGCAAGTGGTGGAGGCCCAGTAGGTCAGTGAAGACAGAAAACCCAAGGCTTTGCATAAGATGTGTTCAGTATAAAACTCCTCTTGGATGCTAATGCCAGCAACACTCTAAGCAGAGCAGAGCAGCAAGATGGAAGGAGCCTGGATTCCTTCACACTGTGAAGCCCTAATAGAGTCCTGGGCCCCTACCCAACTTACTACATGAGAGGAAAATAAACTTTCACCTTGTTTCAAGTACTGGTATTGGAGGTCTTTGTAGGAGAGGCCAACCCTATAATACAACCATTATACCCTGTTACTTAGAAGTTTTATTTCTTGGGCCAGGCGCGGTGGTTCACATCTGTAAACCCAGCACTTTGGGAGGCCGAGGCGGGTGGATCACCTGAGGTCAGGAGTTCGAGACCAGCCTGGCCAACATGGTGAAACCCTGTCTCTACTGAAAATACAAAATTAACCAGGTGTGGTGGCAAGCACCTGTAATCCCAGCTACTTGGGAGACTGAGGCAGGAGAATCACTTGAACCAGGGAGGCAGAGGTTGCAATGAGCCAAGATCATGCCACTGCACTCCAGCCTGGGCAACAAGAGCGAAACTCCATCACAAAAAAAAAAAAAAAAAATTCTTGAAATCAACTTTAGAAATCATGCACATGCATAAAGATGCATAATACAGATATATACAGAATATACAGCAGATGTTCATTGCTAACCTTAAATGCTTATAATAGTAAAGCATTAAAAAAACTAAATGTACATCAGTAGAGTAACGCATGGATAAAGTATAGTTTAGCTATAGTATTCAATACTAGACAGCATCCTACAGGAATGTAGTGGATTTTTATGTCTTAACATAAAAATATTTTTAAAACTTTGTAAACAGTATGCCAACATTTATAAGTACCATAAAATGATACTATAATATTTGTGTTTATATGTATGTTTGCATATATTATGAGAGAGGGAAGAAAAGAGAAAGAAAATGAGAGTGAGAATAAATGTGTTGAGAAGTTCAGAAAGAAAACCCAATGCATTGTTAACAGTGGTTACATCTAGGAATTAACTGGAATTGAAGATAGAAGATCAAATGAGATTTTAAACTTGTCTGTATTGTTTTCTCTTTAACTTCGATTTTAAGTTCAAGACTACATGTGCAGAGTGTGCAGATTTGTTCCATAGATAAACATGTGTTATGGGGGTTTCAGAAAAGACCTTCCTGTATTACTTGTGTAATTAAAAGTTAATTTTAAAATATAAAAGTCAATGTAGGGCCAGGCGTGGTGGCTCATGCCTACAATCCCAGCACTTTGGGAGGCCGAGGCAAGCGGATCACTTGAGGTCAGGAGTTCAAGACCAGCCTGACCAACATGGTGAGACCCCCCCCAATCTCTATAAAAAAAAATACATATATATATATATATATATGTGTGTGTGTGTGTGTGTGTGTGCGTGTGTGTGTGTGTAGATATATATAATAATACAAAAAAAGTCAACGTAAAAAGAAAACTATTAACAGTTTATTATCCCAGGAAGATGAGATTACAAGGAATCTTTGCTCCATGTTCTTTTCTATACTGCAAAATTTGTCTACAGTGAAAATATACTACCCTTGTTATAAAACACTTCTTTGGGGGGTAGGGGGCGGACAGAATCTCACAGTGTTGCCCAGGCTTGAGTGCAATGGCCCAATCTCAGCTCACTGCAACCTCAGCCTCCCAGTTTGAAGTGATTTTCATGCCTCAGCCTCCTGAATAGCTGGGACTATAGGCACACACAACCACACCCGGCTAATTTTTGTATTTTTAGTAGAGACAGGGTTCCACCATGTTGGCAGGGCTGGACTCAAACTCCTGCCCTCATTATCCTCCCACCTGGACCTCCCAAAGTGCTGGGATTACAGGCATGAGTCACTGCACCTGGCTAAAATACTTTTTTACCTAAAGCCTAAAAATATAGACAAATGACAACAGTACTGTAAACTAAAAATAAGAATTTCATAGACCTTAACTAGACAAAATTTCCACTAACTGCATTATTCTGGTGAAAGCATTTAGGAGCACATTCTTGGACTATATACTATTTGCTTCATTTACTGATTCTCAAAAAAAAAACATTTTGACTCATTTGTGCAGTTTTAAGACAAAACTCCAAGATGTAGGGTCTACATGAACCCCCAAAGTAGGAATATTGCTTTAAATGTACAATCTCCCTCTCACTTGGATCCTCTCCCCCAGCTTTCTTCTTTAAACGTGAATTTAAAGAAGATGCAGGGTATGGTGGCTTGCACCTGTAATCTCAGCACTTTGGGAGGCCAAGGTAAGAGGATCGCTTGAAGCTAACAACATAGCAGCATAGCAACATAGCAGCCTGCGCAACATAATGAGAATCTATCTCTACAAAAAATACAAAAATTAGCTGGGTGTGGTGGCGTGCACCTGTAGCCCTAGCTACTCAGGAGTCTGAGGTGGGAGGATTGGTTGAGCCCAGAAGTTGGAGGTTACTGTGAGCTGTGATCACGCCACTGTATTCCTGCCTGGTCAACAGAGCAAGAGCTTGGCTCTAAACAAAATAATAACAAAAAACAAAGAATACAACTGTATCCTTACCACAAGGCAGGAAGTAAACAGGGAATATGCAAATAGAGATTGCAATCCAAAATGTTAGCTTCCCTAAGGAAAATCTTATTCAGAGTGTAAATTGGAAGAACACTGAGAGAAGAACGTTCTTGGGATCTGGTCTGTCATATACTATGCTGACCAAAGAAAAACTGAACATTTTATCTGATTCTCTGATTCTCTGAGTTGGTGAGAAAACCCCAGTCTAATAATTTCCAAACCTTTTCATTATAATGAGTGGAAAGAAATACAAAGAGTACAATGATTATACTTTTAATTTGGTTCTTGCCGGAAGGCTGATTGTTAATTGCCATTGATTTTGTCTGTTACCAAATTGGGATGAGAAACAGTTGTATCTTTCAATCCTGCAAAGTCCCAGTTTTTGGACCGTTTCATTCTTCTTTGTTTGAAAATCAGACACTGTAATTCTTTTCTGAGCCCCTCTCCTTTTTGTATTACCTTGGCAAATAAAACCACTTGCAACCAATACATGTTTTTTGTTCCCCAATCCTTCACCTAAAGCTCCAAGATTTTTGTGTGTATTTGTTTTTGTTTTTTGAGATAGAGTCTTGCTCTGTTGCCCAAGCTGGAGTGCAGTGGCACGATCTCGGCTCACCACAACCTCCACCTCCAGGGTTCAAGCGATTCCCCTGCATCAGCTCCCAAGTAGCTGGGATTACAGGCATGCGCCACTACATCCAGCTAATTTTTTTTATTTTTAGTAGAGACAGGGTTTCACCATGTTGCCCCAGCTGGTCTTGAACTTCTGATCTCACATTATCTGCCCACCTCAGCCTCCCAAAGCACTGGGATTACAGATGTGAGCCACCGCGCCGCCAAGTTTATCATGTTTTATGCTGCCAAAGTATTGCAGATAACAGTTTTACTAAATGTTTCATCACTAAATCACATGAGTTGCCATCTTTCTCGGCTCCTGTTAACAGGTTACTGCTCACTATCAGGCTCTGTTAGGGAAAAAGGAGCATAGGAGAGCCAGGGTGACACCATTTTAAAATGAACTCCATCTTAAAACTTGCAAGGCACATTCTCTGCCAGTCACAACCCATGGCCATAAGATGTCTAAGGCTAAGAGAGCAGTTTAGTAACACCTGCAAGGACAAACTTCTATGGCCACAAAATGTCCAGATGTCCTGATAACCATAACAACATATGCTTTCAAGATAATTAGAGTTATGCTTTGATGTACTTGCATGCTAGAATGTCAAAGAAAGTTTTCTTTAAATGAATAGGCTAATAAATTTTGTCATGCTGTCAGCCCACCCAACATAGACACAGCTTAGTTTGGTCTTTACATAGTTAAGACCCCTGTATAAGTATACCAAGTCTTAAAGACAAGGCATTCTTCCGCTTGCTTTCTGAGGACGCTGTACTCTGTATCTGAGTAGCTTTCAATAAACTATCTCTTCTCATTACACTCTGAGACTCGCCTTCAATTCCTTCCTGTGTTAGATCCAAGAACTCTCTTGGGGTCTGGATCAATACACCATTTTCCAGCAACAGTTCTGTAGCCAGTGCCATACATTGTAAGTTTTTTGTTACCCCAACACCCTATCCAGTACAAAACACCATGAAACACTACAACATTCTCCTTAGGGTAAATTATGCTACAGTAACAAACAATCCCATATCCCAATGGCTTGCAAAAACAAAGTTTTATCCCTCGTTCATATTAGTGAATAATGTGGGTCCCAGGCTGAAGGAGCAAGCCATATCTTGGACATTGCCAGTCTCAAGGCAGAGGAGAGAAAATGATGAAGGAACCATTCTGGGCATCTTAAAGCCTTGTCTCCAAAGTGGTACCCAGCCCTTGCACTCACATTTCATTTTCTAAAGCAACTCAACTGGTCAAGGCTGCTCTCAGTGGGGCCGAGCAGTATAATCCCCTACAGGGAGGAGCATGTACTATTTTGATCAATAATACAATCTATCGGAGTATCTTAAATTTAACATAATTCAAAGTAACACATATCTCTTTCCCAACCTTCTCCTCTCTCCTTTCTCTATCTCTCAGCAAGTAACAGATACCATTAGTGGAGGCTCCAGAATTTTCATACTAGAAGAGGGTTAGAAGCAATTAATTTCTTGCTAGAAGAGGGCTGTGGCAATTAGGTTAGAAGGAAAAGCTAGGAAACCAGTTTTGAAGCTGCATCTTCTAAGCAAGCATGCTGTTTTCATTTAGATTGTTCGGTCATTTAAGTTGGCTTGATAGAGCTGATGGAAACTATGAAGTGGCTAATGTCCCCTCAACTCACCCCCTTGGTCCTTCACTGGATACCACCATTGCAGTTACCCAAGCAAGAACAGTGGTATCTTTGAATCCTCTTACTCCACTTCCAGTCTCAGTCTCTAGACCTGTACTTATCCAATTCAACATCATTAGCCACATGTGACTATTGAGCACTTGAAATGTAGCTTATCCACATTTGGATGTGCTATAAGTGCAAAATGCACAACAGATTTTAAAGACTTTGTACAAAAACTACATATATATCTTCAATACAATTTTATATTGATATTTTTTTGAGATATAGTTTCATTCTTGTCACCTAGGCTAGAGCACAATGGTGCCATCTTGGCTCACTGCAACCTCCACCTCCCAGGTTCAAGCGATTCTCCTGCCTCAGCCTCCCAAGTAGCTGGAATTACAGGCATGCACCACCATGCCCAGCTAATTTTTTTTTTTGTATTTTCAGTAGAGTTGGGGTTTCACCATGTTGGTCAGGCTGGTCTCAAACTCCCGACCTCAGGTGATCCACCACCTCAGCCTCTCAAAGTGCTGGGATTATGGGCATGAGCCACCACACCTGGCCATATTGATGATATTATTAAATGACAATATTTTGAGTATATTTGATTAAATAAATAAATTATTAAAATGAAGGCTACTTTTTTTTAAACCTTTTTTAGATGGCTACTAGACAATTTTAAATTATACACATGGCTTTCATTTTTGGCTCACATTATATTTCTGTTGAACATTGCTACTCTAAGCTGTCTTTTCCTCTTCATCTCCACTGTCCCAGCCTTGACTTAGGCTTTCATCCTCCTTCAAAAGGTTTCTGGGAGGGTTTTGTGTTTTTGGTTTGGTTTTGGTTTTGAGACAGGGTCTTGCTCTGCACCCAGGGTGGAGTGCAGTGGCATGATCACAGATCACTGAAGCCTCAAACCTCTCAGGTTAAAGCAATTCTGTCACCTTAGCGTTCCCAGTAGCTGGGACCACAGGCACGTGCCACCATGTCCAGCCTTCAGTGAGGTTTCTGCGAAAACCTAATTAGTTTTTCTGCCTCAGCCTGGCCTCTCTCCAACCCATTCTTCAAAGTGGCCAGAATGATCTTTGTAAAATGCAAATCAGATCATCCAAACTCAACCAGCTTGACCCTTCATAGGTCTCCATGGCCTTTCATTTTGTACCTCCATATGTAAAGCTCTCCCTAATGATCTAGACCCCCGGTTTTCAATCTGGGATCCTTCTTGCCCTGGAATACACCACGACTTTCCAAATGTATGGGCATGTCTGATTTCAAGAGAGTCCATTTCCAGATCCTTGACTTTTGTATTTTCTGCATGTTTATTTACCTTCAAAGGCACTTGCAATCAAAGTTCTCTTCTCTCCTTTCACTACTGCTCTAATCTCCTAACAAAACAAAGGCATCTGGGATCTTACCATGAGGCACTGATGGAACAATTAAACTACTTAAGGCATATTACAGCCTCCCTACGCACTGTAAGATGTATTGCCAATATAATATTCATAATATGCTATACACTTTTTGTTTTTAAGACTGAGTTTCGTTCATGTGCTATGGTGCAATCTTGGCTCATGGCAACATCTGCCTCCCGGATTCAAGTGATTCTCCTGCCTCAGCCTCCCAAGTAGCTGGGATTACTGGAGCCCGCAACACCACCTGGATAATTTTTTATTGTTAGTAGAGATGGGGTTTCCTCCATGTTGGTCAGACTGCTCTTGAACTCCCAACCTCTGGTGATCCACCCACCTTGGCCTCCCAAAGTGCTGGGATGACAGGCGTGAGCCACGGCGTCCAGTGCTAGACACTTTTTTAAAATTTTTTTGAGACAGAGTTTTGTTCTTGTCACCCAGGCTGGAGTGCAATGGTGTGATCTCTGTTCACTGCAACCTCTGCCTCCCGGGTTCAAGCGATTCTCCTACCTCAGCCTCCCAAGTAGCTGGGATTACTGTGGTGGCATGCACCACCACACCCGGCTAATTTTTTGTATTTTTAGTAGAGACAGGGTTTCTTTATGTTGGTCAGGCTGGTCTCGACCTCCCAACCCCAGGTGATCTGCCCACCTCAGCCTCACAAAGTGCTGGGATTACAGGCGTGAGCCACCATGCCCAGTCGCTATACACTTATTTTTAAATACATAATAAAATACAGAATTTGGGGAATATTTTTAGGGGGCAAAGTAAACAAAAAGTTTGAAGACAACTATGTAGCTCATTTGTCATGACACCTCACACATGCTACCCATACCACCGCCAGCACCACCACCCCACAACGCTCACAGCTTCCTATATTCAGCTTGATTCAGGGGGCTCAGCTCATCAGGCAATCTCAGCCTGGTAGCCTCAGAACATTCTCCCTCACTCTTCTTCCCCAGTCAATCATCACTTCTTGTTTCTGCTTTTTTCATGGCATCATCAGAAGAGGTTACTTTTCAATTTTGCTATGCAGGAACTTCTTTGAATTTTCTCTTACTAGGTGAACTTTGACTTCCACTGCACTTTATGAAATGACCTTGAAGGAAGATGCAGGTATTTTTTATCTGCTCGACTTTCATTATTATCATAGTGCTCTTTGCCAAGACTTCTCTCCTTTTAGTAGTCAAAGAAAGCTGTTAGTTTTTCCCAAATTTGCATGAATTTTTTTTTTTGAGATGGAGTCTGGTTCTGTCACTCAGGCAGGAATGCAGTGGTACCATCTTGGCTCACAGCAACCTCCCTCTCCTGGGCTCAAGCAATTCCCTGCCTCAGACTCTTGAGTAGCTGGAATTACAGGTGAGTACCACCATGCCCGGCTAATTTTTTTGAATTTTTTTTTAGTAGAGATGGAGTTTCACCATGTTGGCCAGGCTGGTCTTGAATTCCTGACCTTAAGTGATCTGCCCACCTTAACCTCCCAAAGTGCTGGGATTACAGGTGTAAACCACCACGCCTGGCCCCTACAACATATATTTTTTTTCTTTTTTTGAGACAGAGTCTTGCTGTTGTCGCCCAGGCTGGAGTGCAAGGGAGTGATCTCAGCTCACTGCAACCTCCACCTTCTGGGTGGGTTTAAGTGATTCTCCTGACTCGGCCTCTCAAGTAGCTGGGATTACAGGCCCTCGCCACCATGCCCAGCTAAGTTATGTATTTTTAGTAAAGAGGTTTCGCCATGTTGGCCAGGCTGGCCTCGAACTCCTGACCTCAGGTGATCTGCCAGCTTTGGCCTCCCAAAGTGCTGGGATTACAGGCATGAGCCCCTATGCCTGCATGATTGGTTCTAAGTGTTGCTGAAAGAGCTGTTTCACATAGTTATCACTCAGGATTTAAAAACAAAAAACAAGAGATGCCAAGATCTAATTGTTTATAAGTAAACGTACATGTATACCTCATGCTGATTAGATTGACAGCTGCTGCTTATTAGTTCCCTCATGGTGGTTGTTTTCTCATGTCACTAAATTCACTGCCAAGGTCACTGTGGGAACAGTCATAGGGCATACAGAAGAGTGGTTAGGGATGTGGGCTCCAGAGCCAGAGTGTCTGACTTAGCGGCCCATTGGTGGTGTAACCTGGAAAATTCATTTAACCTCTCTGTGCATCAGTTTCTCATCTGTAAACTGGGAATGATAAGGACAGTAACTACCTCATAGAGTTGTTATGATAGTTAAATTAACAAAACCACTGAAGTGCCTAAAATGGTGTCTGGCACAGAAGATGCACTGAATAAATAACATTTTTTAAAAAGCATGTGGGTCAACATCATTTTTTTTTTTTGAGATGGAGTTTCACTCTTGTTGCCCAAACTGGAGTACAGTGGCACAATCTTAGCTCACTGCAACCTCCACCTCCCAGATTCAAGCAATTCTCCTGCCTCAGCCTCCTGAGTAGCTGGGATTACAGGCGTGCACCACCATGCCTGGCTAATTTTTTGTACTTTTAGGAGAAACGAGGTTTCGCCATGTTGGCCAGGCTGGTCTTGAACTCCTGACCTCAGGTAATCCACCTGCCTCTGCCTCCCTAAGTGCTGGGATTACAGGTGTGAGCCACTGTGCCCAGCCAATATCATATTTGACACAACCCTTAATGACTTCAGAATTCCCCTCATTGATCCTGGATACTTTCAAGCTAATGTACCACACTTCTGAATTTTAACCAATAAGCCATGTTTCTTGCATTGTTAAAGAATAAATAAAAATTGACACAATTCTTCAAACCCAGAAGTTCCAATAATTTTATGTCCTCAGGGACTCACTGTGTCGTGAAGTACAAGGATGTGGACTATGGGCCCTGGACTATATAATTAAGTTCAAATCTGACACCACCACATTGCTGTGGAACTCTGACCAAGTAACTTAACTCTCTATGCTTCAGTTGACTCATCAGTAAAATGGGGAGTGCTAGACATTTGCCTGTTTGCTTCCAAATCCATTCCTTCCCTAACCCTTCTCTGCTCTGTGTCACAGGGAACTTCGTCTCCCATTTTCCTTCCCAATCAGCTTCTAGTTTGATTTGGTCACTGAGAGGCTCCCGGGAGAAATTTGAGAGTGAAAGAAAAAGAGAAGCCAGAGTGTTTGTCTCTATGTCCTCAATAGCTTAGGACAGCAGCTCCAACGGCCTGATCCCCTGTATAACTCCAGTTCCCACTGGCCAGGCCCTCTGTGGTCCTGCTTTGGATGACCAGTTCCTGGGCTCCCTTTGTCCCTCTGGCATGGCTTCCTGCTGTTATTGATGTCTAGGATACCTCATTGTCCTCTATTTGGTCTTGTAGTCCTCCCATATAACTAATTGCCTGCATTAAATTCCTATTCTTGCTATTTAAAATTACTTATTGTGGAATTCTGCCTCCAGAAAGATGGAATAGATATACTTTTCCCTATTCATCCAACAAAGTACAGATAAACATCTTCGATGGTATGTATAAAAAAGGGGCCAGGTGCAGTGGCTCACGCCTGTAATCCCAGCACTTTGGGAGTCCGAGGGAGGTGGATCATGAGGTCAGGAGTTCGAGACCAGCCTGGCCAATATGGTGAAACCCCATCTCTAGTAAAAATGCAAAAATTAGCTGGGCATGGTGGCACATGCCTGTAGTCCAAGCTACTTGGGAGGCTGAGGAAGGAGAATCATTTGAACCTGGGAGGCAAAGGTTGCAGTAAGCCAAGATTGCGCCACTGCACTCCAGCCTGGATGACAGAGCAAGACTCTGTCTCAAAGAAAAAAAAAATCACTAGGTTCCCCGTCAATGAAACTAGTTTTATTTTTTTCCCATTTCTCATCACATATTAATGTCTTTTAACTCTCTGGGTGTGAAGTTAAAAACAGTAAAACATTGATAAACTTGATAGCGAGGCCAGGGATTGTGTGTGTGTGTTAATTGTTGTATCCCAAATGCTTAGAACAATGCTTGACACTTAGTAGTTACTCCACAGATATTTGTTGAATGAATGGATGAGTGAATAAGCACGAAAAAATGAATGACCAATGTGAAAGATAAAGGAAAATGAAGATTTGAACATAAATTCACAATTTCAAGCCTGAGCACCTGCATGAATTCTAATGATTTAATAGTCAAGATAAGAACTGTAAGAGATGACTTGAGACACTTGCTATACTACTTTGAGGCAGGTAGCCAGTGCATGTAAACTTCCTTTACTCTGCAAACCATTCCCCACTCACCCAGCAGTCTTGTACAAAATGACCTCACCACCAGTCATGGTTGATTGAACCAGGGATAAACACTTGACCTATTTGGATCAATTGGATTCTTTCTCCTGGGGAATCTGAAACTGAGATTCTGCTGGGCATAGTGGAACTGAATATAAAGGTGGTTAATTTCTGTCAAGAGCTTGGAGAAGCAGAGAAAGCCAGTCTGAAGAGAGAGAAATATGGTGTCTCAGAAAAGCAAAGGCAGAAACTAGAGAGAGAGGATTGTCTATGTTAATAAGAGTTTTCTGGTCTTGATTATTAATAAGAGTTTTCTGGTCTTGATTGTAATCCCTTCCAGAGATCCAGCTGCCTTCCTGCCTTTGTTTCTGGATATCCTCCCAATAAATTCACCTTGTGGGGGAGAAGGGCAAGCAACCAGATTTGTTTTCTTTTACACTTATGTATTTAGGCAAAAATCATTGATTAGATATGGAGGAAGGTGACTGATTCATTTTTGAACATGTTAAAACTTATTTCTTTTCCTTTTTCAGAAATATTGGTATATTTGACCATAGCTGTTCTATACTCTTCTTCATTATATCTTAAATAAGTTTCCAGGCCTTGTTCTTCTTGTCCTTTTAGAAGATACTTAATATTACAAAAAAGTGTATTTTTTCTACCTTAACCTCAAAAGAGAAAATATCCTTAACTTTCTAAATCTATGAGTACATTGTGGTGTCTACCTGTTTAGAGTGAATAATCCTGAAGCAGGAATAACTTTCAGGAAGGGTATGATCATCAGAGACAAACACTGCAGACAGAAGGTTTTTCTCTTGTACTCATGTCTACAGACAAGATGTTATTCTCTTGGAATAGAAGAAAAATGGAACAGAAGACATATGTAGAGAGCAGGGAAATTTGAGCTACAGAATATTATACAAGCAGTGAAATGCATGTCATTTTCTAATCACTTCGTGATGTCAACACCTCTTCACAACACCTTGCAAAGGAAGTCTGCACAAACCACCCCTTTGCAAAGTGATTTCTTTATGTCACTAGGTGGCACATACTCACAGCCCACGCTTTTTCAGTTGCTAAGTGCACTGGATTGCCACAGTATGTTCCAGAGGCTCCAGATTGCTCTCAAATGTAAAAGCTGTGCTTCTAATTGGAAGCAAAGTTCTTGCCTTTCAAATACAATATTCTCTAAAAACAAAAAACACAGTACCTATTGGATTTCAACCAGTTCAAATTAAACCCAATTTCCCAAAGCAAGGGAAAGCTCATAAGCTCTAAAATTCAATATTATGATCTTACAACTTGGAACTTAAGAGATGATTTATAGATTAGTTTTATATCATTAGCTTCCCTTTATTATGAATGAAAATCATAATGTGCCACTAAAAATATTTATTCTTAATATACACTGATAACTTCTATTGATGAGGTGTGTTACAAGAGGCTTTGAATTTTTTAAAGTCAATAACATAAATGAAAGGCAGTTTAAGGCTGTGATTTTAAAAAGAAGAGGAAAAGGGTATTGCAAGAAATAAGGAAGAACGTTTACACTTTATGGATATATATATACATGTAAATTTGACAAACATTTATTGAGCGCACTGTAACAGAGTAGGGACCAATTATAGATATAAATTGCAATCCCTAGACCTGAAGAATGTGGAATCTACTAGAAGAGATTAGCCAGTCTTTCATATAATACGTTTTTATAAAGTTATTTGCCATAAACAAGATGTTTTTCTGAGTACTAAATCTTAATTGTTGCATTGCGGCATTGGACCACTTCAACATATGTCATCAAACTTGTAAACTTAATTTAAGATTTGTGTTGTGGGCCAGGCGCGGTGGCTCACACCTGTAATCCCAGCACTTTGGGAGGCTGAGGCAGGTGGATCACCTGAGGTCCGGAGTTCGAAACCAGCCTGACCAACATAGAGAAACCCTGTCTCTACTAAAAATACAAAATTAGCGGAGCAAGGTGGTACATGCCTGTAGTATCAGCTACTAGGGAGGCTGAGAAGGAGAATCGTTTGAACCCGGGAGGCAGAGGCTGCGGTGAGCCAAGATCGCACCATTGCACTCCAGCCTGGGCAACAAGAGCAAAACTCCATCTCAAAAAGAAAACAAAAAAAACAAAAGATTTGTGTTGCAAGAAGCAATGTATGTTTTTTGAAAAAGTCCAAACCATGCAGAAAAAAAAAAAGTAGAAGACTCTCTATAACTTCCACCACTAGGTGGGGTCACCACCATTACTTTTTTTTTTTTTTTTTTTTTTTTTTTTTTTTTGTTACGGAGTATTTTTATGTCACCAGGGAAGACTGCAGTGGCGCGATCTCGGCTCACTATAACCTCCACCTCAGGTTCAAGCAATTCCCCTGTCTCAACCTCCTGAGTAGCTGGGACTACAGGTGAGTGCCACCACGCCTGGCTAATTTTTTGTATTTTAGTAGAGACGGGTTTTCACCACGTTGGCCAGGATGATCTCGATCTCCTGACCTCATAATCTACCCACCTAAGCCTCCCAAAGTGCTGGGGTTACAGGTGTGAGCCACCAAGCCCGACTCCACCATTACATTTTATGGTATCTCTTCACACTTTTAAAAATAAGCACATATAAATACAGATACTTAAAAAAAAATAAAACTGTACTATGCACAAAGTCAGTATAGCGTAGTGCTTGAGATCATAGGCTTTCAGCAACACCACCTTGATTCAAATCCCAGTTCCACCAATTCTAGCTATGTTACATTTTGCCAGTTACTACACATCTCAGTGCCAAAATATTCCAATCTTTAAAATGGGAATAATATTAATACATACCTCATAGCATTGTTGTGAAAATTAACACTCACTCACTGAAAGCAGAGCCTGGCATACCGAAAAAACTCAATTGATATTAGCTATTCTCACTCAGTTCGTGTTATTTTACTCAACATCATATTATGAACCTTCTTTCTCCACCTCATATCTTTTTAAGAGTGAATAGTATTTCATGGTAAGAACTTGTTTTTATATATGCAATACATTCTCCTGTTATTATACATACCGATTGTCCCAATATATTCACAGAGAATGCTGCAAATGTTTTTGTGCCTGAACTTGAATGTTTCTGAAGAGTACATGCCTAGAAAAGAATTGGATCGGCGGGGCACAGTGGTTCACACCTGTAATCTCAGCACTTTGGGAGGCCGAGGTGGGCGCATCACCTGAGCTCAAGAGTTCAGGACCAGCCTGGCCAACATGGTGAAACCCAATCTCTACTTAAAATACAAAAATTAGCTGGGAATGGAGGTGAGCACCTGTAATTCTAGCTACTAGGGAGGCTGAGTCCGGAGAATCACTTGAACCTGGGAGGCAGAGATTGCAGTGAGCCGAGATTGCACCACTGCACTCCAGCCTGGGCAATGGAGTAAGACCCTGTCTCAAAAAAGAAAAAAGAAAAAAAAGAAAAATGGATGGATCGAAATGGATAAATATTTTAAAGATTATTCTACATACTTCTGGATTTCCCTTCTAAAATGTGCCAATTTATATTCCCATCATAATATATGGAAGTGACCTTTTCTCTCTCTCTCTCTTTGTGTGTGTGTGTGTGTGTGTGTGTGTGTGTGTGTGTGTGTATGAACACACGCACACATGCAAGCACATTGGGGTGAGAGCTGAAAATGATTATAAAAATATACTCCTATATTTTCTTATGGTACTGTTACTATTTTGTGTTTCATGTGTGGGTTTTTAATAATATTTTAGGTATGAAATAATCTAGAAAATCTAACTTTATTTTTGTCCATATGTTTAGCCAGTTGTTTTATTACCGTTTATTGGGCAGTATATCCATTCCCAACTAATTTGAAATGTTACGTATTAGATACTTAATTTCCATATATGCATAGTTTAGTTTCTATGCACCATTATTTTCTACTTATAATACTTGTTTTTCTCTGACACTACTATGTTACTTTAATTACCATAATGTTGTATATTTTAATATCTATCTACATCACATTTATTTTAAAATGTATTCTTGCACTCTTATTGTTGCAGATTATGGTGGAGATAGTCAGCTGAACACCCAAAATTTATGCTCTTCTTTTCAAATGTAGGGTTCTTGTCAGAAAGGAGCAGCTGCCTAGCTGGGGACTAACTTTCTTTGGTTTTTTGTTTTTGTTTTTTTGAGATGAGTCTTGCTCTGTTACCCAGGCGAGAATGCAGTGGCCTGATTTCAGCTCATTGCAACCTCCACCTCCCAGGTTCAAGTGATTCTCTTGCCTCAGCCTTCTGAGTAGCTAGGATTACAGGCGTGCACCACCACGCCCAGCTAATTTTTTGTATTTTTAGTAGAGACTGGGTTTCGCCATGTTGGCCAGGCTGGTCTTGAACTCCTCACCTCAGGTGATCCACCCACCTTGGCCTCCCAAAGTGCTGGGATTACAGGTGTGAGCCACCGTGCCCGGCCAGGGGAATACCTTTCTCAGTGCCCCTTACACCTAGCTAGGGCCATGAGGCTAGCTCTTGCCAATTGTAAATGGGCAAACACAATACGTGTCACTTTCAGGTCGAAGCAATGGGGAAGTAAGTATGCCTTCCTCATGGTCATTGCCCCATCTAAGGACCTAAGAGGATGCTGGAGCCACAGAATAGAAGATACCTGGCTTCCAGAAAAATCTTATAGAAGTCTCCCTGACCAGGAACTCTTGCATTGGCATGTGAGATGAGTGAGAAATAAACTCTTCATTGTAATAAGTCACAAGGTTTGAGAATTTATCTAATACCTTAACTAATATGCAGATAGTGTATTGCCAAATGACTTTTCAAAAGTCCAGTTAGGATTTTAATAGAGATCACATTTTATTTCTAGATTAGGTTAAGGAGAACTGATATCTTAACAATACTGACATTTCATATCTGGGAGAAATTGCATCTTTCCATTTGTTCTGGTCTTTTTTTTATAGCCTTCAATAAAAGTTTGTTGGTTTCTTTGTACAGATTCTAAACATTTCTTAAGTTTTATTCTTATGAGTTTTATACCTTTCTTATATTGTGGCTACAGTTACATTTTCCATGTGGTTATTGTTTGTACATAGAACGTTTGCTTTTGCAAATTTATCTTCTGTCATCCTACAGGATCTTGTTGGTGATATTGACTCATTGGTTTCATTTCTTGCATTATTTATAGCAAATAATGACAGTTTTGCTTCTTCCTTCCCAACAGCATTTATTTACTTTATATTATTGCATTAGCTGGGATATTGAGCACAATATTGAAAAATAATAGTGGTAGCTTCCTTTTCCTGTTCTTCCCTTTACATAAAATCTAAATAGTTAATCATTACATATAATCTTAAAATGTTTCTTTTCTTTTTTTTTTTTTTTAGACAGGGTAACTCTCACTCTGTCGCCCAGGCTGGAGTGCATGAGTACAGTAGCACAGTCACAGTTCACTGCAGCCTTGAACTCCTTGAACTTCCGGGGCTCAGGTGATCCTCCCACCTTGGCTACCTGAACCCAGGGAGGGGCACACCACCATGTCCAGCTAATTTTTGTGTTTTTTGTAGAGACAGAGTTTGGCCATGTTGCCCAAGCTGGTCTTGAACTCCTGGACTCAAGCGATCCACTCACCTTGGCCTCCCAAAGTGCTGGGATTACAGTGCTGGGATTACAGGCGTGAGCCACTGCTCCCAGCCTATAATGTTTCATAAAGATTTCTGATAAATGTCTTTTATCAATTTTAAAAAGGTATTTTTTGCTTTTGCATTGTTAAATCAAAGTAGATCTTGAATTTTTTTTTTTGACAGGGTCTCATTCTGTCACCTAGGCTGCAGTGCAGTGGCACGATATTGGCTCACTGCAACCCCTCCACCTCCTGGCTTCAAGTGATTCTCCTGCATCGGCCTCTCAAGTAGCTGGGATTACAGGTGTGTGCCACCACTCCTGGCTAATTCAAACTTGAATTTTACCCAAATACCTTTCCTCTCTCTGTTTAGATAATTTATAATTTTATTTAATATAATATTTATACTATGCATGTTAATATACTCCTAAATATTAAAACATATTTGCCTTTATGTAACCTCTTCTTGATCATGGTATATATTTTTAATGGGTAGCAGTAATCAGTTATTTTTATTTAATATCTTTGTGCCTATTATCATAACAGAGATTGCTTAATAGGGTGTGTGTACGTGTGCACACTCACCTGCGCATACATGTATATACATTTGTCTAGTATTTTTTCTTTTTTATTTATTAATCTTATTCTTTTTGTTTTCATGGAAAAGCAGGTTTTCATTTTTCCAAAAATTGCACGAAGGTAAAGCAAAGCTCTAGTTGATGTGGATTGTCTAGTATTCTCATCAAGAATAGTGTACCCTGTAGAACAAAGTTTAAAAATTATATCCTTTTCTATAATCTATAAAGTTAAATATATTTCTTCCTTGATGATTTGAAAAATTTACTTGTAAAATCACTGAAAGAGAGTGTCTTTGGGTACAGAAAGGTCTTTCATTTTCCACTTTTTCTATAGTTACTGAATTATTCAAGTTTCCTACTCCTTCTTGAATTTTTTAAATCATTTTTACTTCTCTAGAGAAGTACAAATTTCAATTATTTTTCCAAAACTTTCTTTTCAAAGTTTCATGTAATATTCTCTTAATTTTTTAAAGTTTTACCTGTATTTGTAGATTCGTGCCTTTTCACATTATTAATCTTGCTTATCTAAATCTTTTCCTTTTTCTCGTATTGCATAGTCCGAAGTTTGTTTATTTGAATTGGTTGTTTCCAAAAAAAAATCAGTTTTTATTCCAAAAGTCCAAAAAGTATGGAAATAACAGAGAAATATGTATTTCTTTTCTATTAGATTAAAATGTTGATACACTGCTTAAAATTTAGAGTTGTTTCACCTGAAAAGGATTGTCTAGAGGTCAAAGAAAATCACATCAGATACAGTAGTTGACATTTATGCTATCTGAATAAGTTTATTCTGTGGGCCTAACTGGGCATTCCATATGTTCAAGTTTGTGGATTGTTTTATTCTGATCTTCCAAGTGTTTGTTTATTTTTGGTCTGCTTTATCTGTCAGTTTGTGGGAGAGATGTATTTTAAAGTTTTCCGCCATTATTATAATTTCTTCAAATTCTCTTTGTCTTCCTAACAGTACTTTGTTTCGTGTAGTTCAACGTTATATTATTGAGATGCTGCTGCTCTTTGATTACATCTTTTTAATGGATACTATTTTTATCAACCTAAATTTTTTCTGTTTCGTGGATGCTTTTTGCCTTGGGAGCAACATGTTAAAATGCAACCCTAACACTTGCCAGTGGATTAGTCAGGGTGAGCACTAAAAGCCCACTGATATTTGAATGCCAGACCTCCCAAAACCTTATGTATTAATAACTTCAGATTTGGCAGTATCGGGGAGACTGTGTCTTATGAGCACAGTTCTTCCATGCAGGCAAACGAGAAGTTCACTTTTTTTCTTTCTTTTTCTTTTCTTTCTTTTCTTTCTTTTTTTTTTTTTTTTTTTTCTTGGTCAGGGTCTCACTGGAATACAGTGGCATGATCAGTACTCACTGCAGTCTCACCTCTTGGGCTCAACAATCCTCCCACTTCAGCCTTCTGAGTAGCTGGACCCACAGGCATGTGCCACCACACCTGGCTAATTTTTTTTTTTTTTTTTTTTTTTTTGTCAAAACAGGCTCTCACTATGTTGCCCAGGCTGCTCTCAAACTCCTGGCTTCCAAGTGATCCTCCCACCTTGGCCTCCCAAAGTGCTGGAATTACAGGCATGAGCCATGGCGTCCAGTCCCTGAAGTTTACTTTTTTAAAGCATTAAATATCTAGTTCAGTGTATCATTAGTTCACACATTTTCAACCCATTTAACAGTTCAACTGCTGTTTATATGAGCTGGACTTGGAGTGACAGGCACACTGATGCTGCTATCATATTATCTAATTCAATCTTTTCCATTCCTGCAGAGGTTGCTGTTATCCACCTTCTATTTATATATGTTTGACCCCAGAATGCCAAAATCCAAGTGTAAATTTTGTGATCAATTTTCTGAACAGTAGACTTGTATTAAACAAAGAAAAAGTCATTTTGAAGTTCTCAGTATGCAAATGGTCATTCAACATTAAAAGAATGGTGAAAGTCAGATAAAACTTGGTATATACTAACAGCAAAGCATAAGAGATACAGTATTTCCTCAACTACTATCAAAGAAAGTGATAGAATAATAATTTTTTACTAAGAGAAATTCAGATAAATAAGATAAAATAATTGAAGTAAAAGTCATAATTACCTTGCATGTCATATATTAAATCTCTCAGCTCAGATGTTCTGGTTGAAGTACCTCATTGCATAAAAAAACTTGTTGAACGTGTTTTTTAAAAACTGACAAATGTTTATCTTTTAAAATGTCAGGGCTGTTCATAAAATGAGCAACATCATTTATGGACAGGAAAAGAAATTCCAATTTAAAGTAGATAATTACTGGCCCATCATGGTGGTTCACACCTGTAATGCTAGCACTTTGGGAGGCTGAGGCAGAAGGATCCCTTGAGTCCAGGAATCTGAGACCAGTCTGGGCAAAATAAGGAGACCCTGTCTCTAATTTTTAAAACAATAAAAGAAAGACAGTAAAATGAATAGTAATTATTATGGTACTTGCCACGAGAATCTTTTGAAATGGATGTTCTTTTTCATTCTTTTCTTTTTTTTTTTTTTTTGAGTTGGTTCTCACTATGCTGCCCAGGCTGGAGTGCAGTGGCTATTCACAGGCGCAATCCCACTACTGATCAGCACAGGAGTTTTGACCTTCTCCGTTTCCGACCTGGCCCAGTTCACCTCTCCTTAGGCAACCCTGGTGGTCCCACACTCCCGGGAGCTCACCGTATTGATGCCGACCTTCGTGCAGACACCTGATCGGCATAGCGCACTACAGCCCAGAACTCCTGGGCTCAAGCGATCCTCCCACCTCAGCCTCCTGAGTAGCTGGGACTACAGGCACGTGCTACTGCACCCAACTTTTTTTTTTTTTTTTTTAAGAGATAGTTCTTGCAGTGGTGCAATCCCAGCTCACGGCATCTTCCACCTCCTGGGCTCAAGGATCTTCCCACCTCAGCCTCCAGAGTAGCTGGGACCACAGGTGCATGCCTGGCTAATTTTTTTTTTATAGCTATGGGCTCTCCCTCTGTTGTCCAGGCTAGTCTTGAACTCCTGGGCTCAAGCAATCCTCCCTTCACGGCCTCCTAGAGTGCTGGGATTACAGGCATGAGCCACCATGCCCAGCCATGAAATGAATTTCATCCCTTGAAAAATCCTATTCTTGGCAGGGCTCGGTGGCTCATGCCTGTAATCCCAGCACTTTGGAAGGCTGAGGCAGGTGGATCACCTGAGGTCAGGAGTTCGAGACCAGCCTGGCCAACATGGTGAAACCCCATCTCTACCAAAAGTACAAAAAAAAAAAAATTAGCCAGGTGTGGTGGCACATGCCTATAATCCCAGCTACTTGGGAGGCTGAGGCAGGAGAATCACTTGAACCTGGGAGGCGGAGGTTGCAGTGAGCCGAGATTGTGCCATTGCACTCCAGCCTAGGCAACAAGAGTGAAACTCTGTCTCGGAAAAAAAAAAGAAAGAAAGAAAGAAAAATCCTATTCTTTAACATGGATGATGGACGTAGCTAAATACTCTTCCAGCATAGCAGTAAGTGAAATCATCATGCGTAGGGTTAAAGAAGAGGGAAATAAAAATGGATGGCAATGCTCTTTTTTTGTCAATGTTTTTAAAAGTAATTGACCACAGCATAATCCTGAAAACTGGAAAGCAAGTTAAGCCATGAAATATTGGTACTGTGTGCTTCATCAAATCAAACCTGAAGAGCAAGTCTAAACTTTCTCAACTTGATACCAATGTATGTTCAATATACTGGCTCATAAATTAAAGTTGAGTATATTTTCTCATTAATGAACATTCAGGCTGGGTGCGGTGGCTCATGCCTGTAATTCCAGCACTTTGGGAGGCCGAGGCGGGTGGATCACTTGAGACCAGGAGTTCGAGACCAGCCTGACCAATATGGTGAAACCCCGTCTCTACCAAAACTACAAAAAATCATCCAGGTAGGGTGGTGCATACCTGTAATCCCAGCTACTCAGGAAGCTCCGGCAAGAGAATCACTTAAGCCCAGGAGGTAGAGGTTGCAGTGAGCTGAGATTATGCCACTGGACTCCAGCCTGGGCAACAGAGTGAGATTCTGTTTCAAAGAAAAAAAAAAAAAAAAGGAAGTTCAATGGACAAAGAAATGAAATAAATTGGTTGTGGCCACTATGGAAGCTTATGTAAGTGGAACATAAAATGTAACTGCAAGAAATTTTATACACAAATTCTGTATGACAAAGAATTATTAAGGAGAGCCAAGGAAAACATAATTAAAGAAAGATGTAATTTAGATATTTATAATTTATTTCAGGTAAGTGAGGAATAAGGCCAGGCATGGTAGCTCATGCCTGTAATCCCAGCACTTTGGGAGGCCGAAGTTGGGGGATCACTTTGGGCCAGGAGTTCAAGACCAGCCTGGGCAACACAGTGAGACCTCATCTCTATGGAAAAAAAAAAAAAAAAGATGCCACTCAGGAGGCTGAGGTGGGAGAATTGTTGAATCCAGGAGGTTGGGGCTACAGTAAGCTGGTGCCACTGTGCTCTAGCCTGAGCAACAGAGTAAGATCCCATGTCAAAAAAAAAAAAAGAAAAAAAAGAAAAAGAAATAACACATAATTTTTAGCATACATATGTCCCATTCAATATTTTTAGTTCAATGTGGATATGCATAGGAAATTAGAAATAATTAAAATTTAACTGGATGTCTTATATTTGCATTTGCTTGATCAGGCAACCCTAAGGGAGGAGCAATTATTTTTTTAATTTCCCAGAACTTAGATTGCTTCTTTTAAAAATAGCAGCCTTTTTCGGTTTTATGGCTGTAATAAGTCCATATGGATCACTCTGTTTCCTGCATTCATTTTGTTTCCTCACAGGAGATTTCCTTTGTTTCTATGTTATGGCATCCTGCTTTCATGCTGTTGGTTTTCCTCAAAGGTTTGTGACTTCTTGGTTATGTATTCACACTTATAATTTTAGTTTTAGATTGACCTATTTAGGTGGCTGGAGCATTTCAGCTCATGACATTCCTTGTTTTCTTGGCAATTAATGCAATTCCTGGGGAGGGGAGAGAGACTATGTGGCCAAGCATGCTTTTCTTTAGAGGGTGTAGGCAGCTTGCTTTCCAAACACAGGTTTTCCTCATTCCTTAAGACCAGGAGAAGGATATCCCACAATAGTCACAGGTTATACCTCTTTTTCTGGCATAATTGTTAATAGTGCTTTCTTTCACTCAAAAGTGTCCCAGTTTAGACAATAAATTACATTTTTATCTTTCATACAACAGATGGAAGTTAGCTGGGTTATTGTCCCATTTCTCTCTCTGGCCCCAGCACCTGCCTTGGGAGTATTTGGCAGCAAATTTCCCAGTTAATTTAGAAAGCAGAACTCATAGCTTTAACCTGGGGGCAAATGCTACAGCTAGCGCTTGGAGAATACAAGAGTGATACAGTTACTCACAGCTCTGTAGGTAATTATCCTATTGGCTGCCTGCTGTTGCCCTTATTACTTAGGAGCTTAGGTTTCCTTATCAGGGGTCATCAGAACTATTGTCTTTCACCTAAATAGGATTGCAGATTTTTGTAGCCCTGGTGCATGTTACTATCATGGCAATCCCATCTGCTTTAC
This sequence comes from Cacajao melanocephalus, assembly GCA_963573385.1. Classification (NCBI taxonomy): domain Eukaryota; kingdom Metazoa; phylum Chordata; class Mammalia; order Primates; family Pitheciidae; genus Cacajao; species Cacajao melanocephalus. Next base: position 24,408 of record CAUYLG010010847.1, on the reverse strand, counting down.
TATTCCACATTAAATTTATCATAGCAGTTACAATATTACCTATAGTAACGATAATTATAGGTGAGATGTGAAAACATTTTAGGTCAGGCAGGCACGTTCAAAGCTCTTGACTTGTATTAAGACTCACAGGAGCACCACTATGAGGGGGTTGTATTATCTCCATTTTCCAAATATGGAAATTGAAGCATAGACTGGGTAAGTAACTTACTCAAGGACCAGAAGACACAAAGAGAGTAAGCAACTTACCAAGAACCCAGCTCTTAGGTTCATATTCTTAATGGCCACCTGAATCCCTCCTGTGTAATGACAGCTCTCTTCCAGGCTGATATATTTTGAATGTTTGTCCCCTCCAAATCTCACATTGAAATGTGATTCCTGGCTGGGCGTGGTGGCTCATGCCTGTAATCCCAGCATTTTGGGAGGCCAAGGTGGGTGAATTACAATGTCAAGAGATCAAGACCTCCTGGGCAACCCAGTAAAACCCCATCTCTACTAAAAATACAAAAATTAGCTAGGTGTGGTGGCATGTGCCTGTAGTCCCAGCTATTCTGGAGGCTGAGGCAGGAGAATCACTTGAACCCAGGAGGCAGACGCTGCAGTGAGCTGAGATCGCGCCACTGCACTCTAGTCTGGTGATAGAATGAGACTCCATCTAAAAAATAATAATAATAATAAAGAAAGAAATGTGATTCCTAGTATTGGAAATGGAGCCTGGTGGGAAGCCTTTGGTTCACCAGGCGTAGCCTTTATGAATGGCTTCGTGCCCTCCTCATGGGGTAGGGAGTGAGATATCACTCTATTAGGTCAAGTGAGAGCTGATTGTTTAAAAGACATTGGCATCTCTCTTGCTCCCTGTCTCACTATGTGACATGCTGGCACCCCTTCACCTTCTACCATGAGTAAAAGCTTCCTGAGGTCCTGACCAGAAGCAGATGCTGACACCAGGCATCTTGTACAGTCTGCAGAATTACCAGCCAAAATAAACCTCTTATCTTTGTAAATTACCCAGGCTCGGCTGGGCATGGTGGCTCATGCATGTAATCCCAGCACTTTGGGAGGCCGAGGCAGGCAGATCACTTGAGATCAGGAGTTCAAGACCAGCCTGGCCAACATGGTGAAACCTCGTCTCTACTAAAAACACAAAAATTAGCCAGGCATGGTGGCGGGCGCCTATAATCCCAGGTACTCAGAAGGCTGAGGCAGGAGAATAGCTTGAACCCAGAAGGCGAAGGTTGCAGTGAGCCGAGATAGCACCACTGCACTCCAGTCTGGGTGACAGAGCGAGAGTCCATTTCTAAATAAATAAATAACCCAGTCTCGGGTATTCTTCTATAGCAACACAAAATGGACTAGTACACAGGCTTTCTAGAGCTGCTTGGGGTTTAGCATCTCTATATTACTTTGGTTATTTGTGCAGGGTTTTGGAAAGGAGGGAGAGGTTAACACATGAGTTCAGTTAACTATTATAAACCAGAAGCTTCTCAAACTTTTTTTTTCAAACTCAGGTGTTGTGCCCTGTTGAATTAAAGAAGGTTCTGGTCCAGATGATTTGTTGTCATGCAATCAGCCTCAACCCATTAGCCAACGCTTTCTCATATGCACAAACATTCACACACTACTTCCCACTGCTTTATCAATCTAGAAAGCTAGATGAAGATCTGTCATAAAAGTAGGAAAGGTGCTGTGGAGATTTCTTCATGACCCTGGACACTCAGCTGTAGGTACATTATGGGCCACTCTAGGGTCATAATAGAGCATCTTTTTATAGTAAATAATCCAAAAATCATATTATGTTAAATCAGAAAGGGGCAGTAACAACCAAAGCCAATCTCATCATTTTGCAAATAAGAAATTCCAAAGAGATCGAGTGACTCCCCCATGACTGAACAGCTGTTTACTGTAATTAGTGATAAGACCAGAATTACCACTCAGTGTCCTAACTAGCCCAGAGTTCCATTTCATTCAGTCTCACTGCCTCTCTACTTGGCTGCTTTGGGAACAAAACGAAATATCTTCAGAATCATATTACTGTATGTCTAGAAAGGGTTGTTTTATGTGGTTTTGAACTAAATATTCTGGACCCATTCTTTTGTAAAAATTACTATCTCAAATTTACAGGAATCCTTTAAAAGTTGGTTGCCATATCTGTTGAGGCTCTCTACATTATTTTTCAGGGTTTTCTATGATATGCATGCTGGTACAATAAACCATGATTATTTTCACCCCCAGCACAGCACTGACTTTTATTTGTTCAAATATATTAACGTTTTCATCTCAACTGACTCACCAGGAGCAACAGGCTTTTAGGCCACTGCCTGGAATCCATATTACTCATCTGCTGGATAAAATAAAGAACATTTTTCTACTATAAGGCTCATGAACTTTAAAAAGTGAATACTTTTCAGCCAGGTGTGGTGGCTCATGTTTGTAATCCCAGCATTTTGGGAGGCTGAGGTGGGCAGATCACCTGAGATCAGGAGTTTGAGACCAGCCTGGCCAACATGGAGAAACCCCATCTCTACTAAAAGTACCAAAAATAGCCAGGCATGGTTACACACAGCTGTAGTCCCAGCTGCTTGGCAGGCTAAGGCAGGAGAATCACTTGAACCCAGAAGGCAAAGTTTGCAGTCAGCCAAGGTCATGCCAGTGCACTCTGGCCTGGGTGACAGAATGAAGACTCTGTTTTGTTTTCTTGTTGTTTTTTATAGTCATAGGCTTTCTGTGTTACAGATGCATTCTAAAAATTGCAATATGTGAAAGGTTTAAAAAATGGGGTATGAAGGAGGGCCAGGCACAGTTGCTCACGCCTGTAATCCTAGCACTTTGGTGGGAGGCCCAGGCAGGCAGATCCCCTGAGGTCAGGAGTTCGAGACCAGCCTACCCAACATGGTGAAACCTCATGTCTGTTAAAAATACAAAATTAGCCAGGCGTGGTGGTGGGCACCTGTAATCCCAGCACTTTGAGAGGCCGAGGTGGACAGATCATGAGGTCAAGAGATCAAGACCATCATGACCAACATGGTGAAACCCTGTCTCTACTAAAAATACAAAAATTAGCTGGGTGTGGTGCTGCACCCCTGTGGTCCCAGCTACTCAGGAGGTTGAGGCAGGAGAATCACTTGAACCTGGGAGGTGGAGGTTGCAGTGAGCCAAGATCGCGCCGCTGAACTCCAGCCTGGTGACAAAGCGAGATTCCATCCCAAAAAAAAGGAAAAAGAAAAAGAAATTAAATTCTAAAAAGCCCATTGCTCTTAGCCCTAAGTCCAAGATTAAAACAATAATTCTTGTTAATTAATGCCTATCCCTCTGTCTTTTCTCCTTAACTGTCTCCAGCTAAGAAAGTATCAGAACTGGAAAATCCACCACTACCATTTCCAGCTCAAACAGGCTTCCAGGAAACCCAGGTTGTCCTTAATTCCCTCAGCAGATGTACCTCCTTGGAATCAGCAAAAGCCCTCATTCCACCCCATTCCCAATTACCTGGCGGGCCATTTGCCTGTTGCTAATGAAGTCTGTTCCTCCTAGTCAAGGGCACCAGAATAACATTCAACCTAACACCCAGTCTGCACTCCTGCTCATCTTAGCTAAAACACCACCTTTTCCTGTTTTATTTTCTTAGTAGCTATATTTTCTATTAAAAAAAAAGTCATCTTGTTTGTTTACACATTTGCTGTCAGCTCTTGTTACAGAGAATGGTGTTTATCTCTTCTATTCAACAAGTCACTTCAGTTTCTAGAACAATGTCTGACACCTAAGAGGTGCTTGAAAATATTTGTTGAGGCCGGGCGCGGTGGCTCACGGCTGTAATCCTAGCACTTTGGGAGGCTGAGCTGGGTGGATCACCTGAGGTCAGGAGTTCAAGACCAGCCTGGCCATCATGGTGAAACCCCATCTTTTTTTTTTTTTTAATTAAAAAAGAAAATATTTGTTGAGTAATTCTACTTAACTCCCTTGAAACTTCAAAGCATCTTGGGGCCAGGTGTGGTGGCTCATACTTATAATCCCAACACTGGGAGGGCAAGGAGAGAGGATGACTTTACCCCAGGAGTTTGAGACCAGCCTGGGCAACAAAGTGAGACTCCATTTCTACAAAAAATAATTAGCCAGGCATGGTAGCATGCACCTGTAGTCCTTGGTAGTCTGGAGGCTGAAGAGGGAGGATTGCTTAAATTTAGGAGTTTGAGGCTGCAGTGAGCTCTGATCGCACCACTACACTCCAATAGAGAACTAGACCTTGTGTCTTAAAAAATAAATAAGCCAGGCACGGTGGCTCATGCCTGTAGTCCCAGCACTTTGGGAGGCCGAGGCAGGCAGATCACGAGGTCCAGAGTTCAAGACCAGCCTGGCCAACATGGTGAAACCCTGTCTCCACTAAAAATACAAAAAATTAGCCAGGCGTGGTGACAGGCACCTGTAATCACAGCTACTCAGGAGGCTGAGGCAGGAGAATCACTTGAACCCAGGAGGCAGAGGTTGCAGTGAGCTGAGACTGTGCCACTGAACTCTAACCTGGGTAGCATAGTGAGACTCTGTCTCAAAAAAAAAAATAATAAATAAATAAAAACATCTTGAGCTCAAGGAGCTTCTTTATTGTTCCATATTAGCTATCAACTCTCACACACTGTCCATCTCATCATCACCTGGAAATGTCCCACCTCTGAAATTATAAACCTCATACACATTGGCTCGTTATTAATTCCTTTTTTTGTCTTTCTCTGGCAGATTCTCTACTGCCTTATTTCTAACAGCCCAGGATTCTAATCATAGCACAAATGCTCCGCCAATTCCATCTAATGGTTTACCTCTCACTTCCCTCTATGGCTGAGGTTAGTGAAAGAGCAGTTTAGACCCCACTAGCTTGATTTCCCCTTCTCCCACTCTCTTTCGACCCAGAAACTCTGATATCGATGGTCACCACTCTACCAAAACTGCCTTTGCCAAGGTCACCACCCCACGATGCTTTCACATTGTAAAAAAAAAAAAAAAAAAAAAAAACTTACTTAAAAAAAAGTAATCTAATACCAAGTGTTAGGAGTATATGGGAAAACAGGAACTTTTATACAGCTGAAGTAAAAATTGGTACACCAGCCTGGGCAAGGAAGTAAGACCTTATCTCTACAAAAAAAAAAAAGGAAAAAAAGAAAAAGAAAATTAGCCAGGCATGGTAGTGCACGCCTGTGGTCCCAGCTACACAAGAGGTTAAGGCAGGAGGATAATGTGAGACCAGGAAGTCGAGGCTGCAGTGAGCCATAATCACACCACCGCATTCCAGCCTGGGCAACAGAGGGAGACCTTGTCTCAAAAAAGGTGGGGCGGAGGAGACAACAGTTGAAAACATGAATTACCAAAAACATATTCTGCTCAAGAAACTGTGTACATAAAGACATATGCACAGTGGAGTAACTAGATGGAGGAAACTAGGGTCCCTGAACCCAGGACACTGCATACCATCCGTGGAAAACCATCTTTAGGCCGGGCATGGTGGCTCATGCCTGTAATCCCAGCACTTTGGGAGGCCAAGGCAGACAGCTCACTTGAGGCCAGAAGTTTGAGACCAGCCTGGCCAACATGGTGGAACCCCGTCTTTACTAAAAATACAAAAATTAGCTGGGTGTGGTGGCGAGTGCCTGTTATCCCAGCTACTCGGGGGAGCTGAGGCAGGAGAATCACTTGAACCCGGTAGGCAGAGGAGGCAGTGAGCTGAGATATGAGATCATGCCACTGCACTCCAGCCTGGGAGACAGAGCAAGACTCTGTCTCAAAAAATAAAATAAAGGAAAGAAAAAACTACCATTTTTAGACACACAAGAGAGAAAATTTTATCTTGTTCAACACTCTTGTTATTTTGGTTTTTGTCAGTCATCTTTAGCCAATATTTAATCTTTTTTTTTTTTTTTTTTGAGACAGAGTCTCACTTTGTTGCCCAGGCTGGAATGCAGTGGCACGATCTCAGCTCACTGCAACCTCTGCTTCCCAGGTTCAAGCAATTCTCTCCTGCCTCAGCCTCCCAAGTAGCTGGGACTATAGGCACGTACCACTACGCCTGGCTAATTTTTTGTATTTTTAGTAGAGACGGTGTTTCACCCGTGTTAGCCAGGATGGCCTCCATCTCCTGACCTCGTGATCCACCCGCCTTGGCCTCCCAAAGTGCTGGGATTACAGTCGTGAGCCACTGCGCCTGGCCAAAACTTAATCTTAACATTGAAAACAATGTGTTCATAAAATGGACTCCAGAAAAACAATAGACAAACACACAAGAGAAATCTATCAACATGGACAAACCTCAAAACATAATCTTGCAGAATAATTCATATAAAATTATACCATTTAAAATTTAAAATGCAAAGTATCCCATTATTGTTTATGGATCTCTATATATGTATAAAAAAATTGAAACATATGAATATAATTCAGAACGTCAAGATAATGGTATCTTTAGAGCAAGAACTTTTCTGATTCTATATTGATTAACTAGCTGCATTACTGACTATCTCATCAACCGGATGGTCAAAACTAAACTAGTTCGTCAAGAGCTTCCGAGGATGATCTGTTCATCAACCTAACCAGTGAAATAAAGCCCTGCTCTTCAGTATCTGAGTCACTCCTAAATGACAAGAGGTGAGATGAGCATTTTCTGGGACTTAATTATGAAAATCAAGCTAAGGAGAATATCTTGTCATACTTCAACAAGAGGAGAAGGCAGGAGAAGTAACTTGGGCTAAGTGGCCACAATAACTGAAATTTATTTATATTCATCCATTCATCAACTCCTTCCTGAGTATATTCTGAGTTAAGATTTGAAATATTGGCCGTATAAATGAATGTCCATGAAAGAAGAGCTAGTTACTTTTTTTTTTTTTTTTACTTTTAAGTTCAGGGGTACATGTGAAGGTTTGTTACATAGGTAAACTCATGTCACAGGTGTTTGCTGTACATCACCAAGATACTAAGCCTGGTACCCAATAGTTATTTTTTGTGCTTCTCTCCTTCCTCCCAACTTCCACCCTCAAGGAGACCCCAATGTCTCTTTTTCCCCTCTTTGTGTTCATGAGTTCTCATCATTTAGCTCCCACTTATAAGTGAGAACATGTAGTATTTGGTTTTCTGTTCCTGCAGTAGTTTGCTAAGGATAGTAGCCTCCAGCTTCATCCATGTTCCAGGTTCAACTCCTTTCTACCTATGTGACCACTAGCTAATATTCAAGTTTTAAAATTTGTCATATAGTGTTATTGTAAAAATCATTTTAACTAAGTTAGTATATATATCTGGCATATTATTAAGTAGGAACTCAACAAATGGGGGGGGTCATTATTCTCACCGTTATTAGAAACTTGAAAATGGTTAACTAGTTAATTTTCTCCTTCATCCCAAACTCAGATTTCTCCCACAAATAAAAAATAATGTAGCTCCTGTACTACATTATTTTTTATCTGTGGAGAAAATCTGATGCCTTTAATTGAACCCATCATTCAAATAGTGAACATAGTACCCATTAGGTAGTTTTTCAGCCATTACCCCCTTCCTCCCTCTTTTGGATTCCCCAGTGTCTATCATTCTCATGTTTTTGTTGTTGTTGTTGTTGTTGTTGTTTTGTTTTTTGAGATGGCATTTCAGCTGGGTGTGGTGGCTCACACCTGTCATCCCAGCACTTTGGGAGGCTCAGGCAGGTATATCACAAGGTCAAGAGTTCAAGACCAGCCTGGCCAAGATGGTGAAACCCTGTCTCTACTAAAAATATAAAAAGTAGCCGGACATGGTGGCTCATGCCTGTAGTCCCATCTCAGGAGGCTGAGGCAGAGAATTGCTTGAACCCGCAAGGCAGATGTTGGAGTGAGCCAAGATCACGCCACTGCGCTCCAGCCTGGGTGACAGAGTAAGACTCAGTCTCAAAGAAAAAAAAAAAGAGATGGAGTTTCACTCTTGTTGCCCACGCTGGAGTGCAATGGTGCTATCTTGGCTCACTGCAACCTTCACCATCCAGGTTCAAGTGATTCTCCTGCCTCAGCCTCCAGAGTAGATGGGATTAGAGTCATGTGCCACCACGCCTGGCTAATTTTTGTATTTTTAGTAGAGACCGTTTCACGAAGTTAACCAGGCTGGTCTCAAACCACTGACCTCAGGTGATCCACCAGCCTCAGCCTCCTAGCGTGCTAAGATTACAGGCATGAGCCACCACACACAAGCTTGTTCCTATCTTTATGTCCACATGTACCCAATGTTTAGCTTCATCAGTGAAAACATGTGGTATTTGGTTTTCTGTTTCTGCATTAATTCACTTAGGACAATGGCCTTCAGCTGCATTCACATTGCTGCAAAGAACATGATTTCATTCTTTTTATGGCTATGTAGTATTCCATGGTGTATATGTACCACCTATGCTTTATCCAATTCACCCTTGATGGACACCTAGGAGATTCCGTGTCTTTGCTATTGTAAATAGTAATATGATAACCATGCAAGTGCAGGTGTCTTTTGGGTAGACCAATTTATTTTCCTTTGGGTAGATACCCAGTAATGGTATTGCTGGGTTGAATGGTAGTTCTATTTTTAGTTCTTTGAGAAATCTCCAAACTGCTTTCCACGGTGGCTGAACTAACTTACAGTCCCACCAACATGTATAAATATTCCCTTTTCTCTGTAACCTCACCAATATGTTATTTTTTTTTGACTTTTTAATAATAGTCCTTCTGACAGGTATGAGATGGTATCTCATTGTGATTTTGATTTGCGTTTCTCTGATAATTAGTAATGTTGAGCATTTTTCATGTGTTTGTTGGCCACTTTTTTTTTTGCCTACTTCTTAATGAAGTTGTTTGTTTTTTTCTTAAGTTCCTTATGATTCTGAATATTAGTCCTTTGTTAGATGCATAGTTTTATAAAAATTTTCTCCCATTCTGTAGGTTGTCTGTTTACTCTATTGATAGTTTTTTTCTGTGCAAGAAGCTCTTTTGTTTAATTAGATCCTGCTTGTCAATTTTTGTTTTTCTTGTGTTTGCTTTTGAAAACCTAGTCATAATTTTTTGCATAAGCCAAAGTCCAGAAGAGTATTTCCTAGGTTTTCTATAGTTTGAGGTCTTACATTTTAAGTCTTTAATTAATCTTGAGTTAACTTTTGTATATGGTGTAAGGTAGGGGTCAAGTTTCATTCTTCTGCATATGGTTACCCAGTTTCCCTAGCACCATTATTGAACAGAGAGTCCTTTCCCCTTTGCTTATTCTTGTTGACTTTGTCAAATATTAGTTGGTTGTAGGTAATGCAGTTTTATTTCTGGGTTCTCTATTCTGTTCTGTTAAGTTTATGTGTCTATTTGCATACCAGTGCCATGATGTTTTGGTTACTTTAGCTTTGTAGTATAGTTTGGAGTCAGATAATGTGATACCTCTGCTTTCTGCTTTTTACTTAGGGTTGCTTTGGCTATTCAGGCTCTTTTTTGGTTCCATATGAATCTTAGAAGCAATTTTTCTAATTCTGTGAAGAATTACATTGATGATTTGATAGAAATAGCATTGAATCTGTAAATTACTTTGGGCAGTATGGCCATTTTAGGGATATTGATTCTTCCAACCCATGAGCATGGAATGTTTTTCCATTTATTTGTGTCATCTCTGACTTCTTTCAGCACTGTTCTGTAGTTCTCCTTGTAGAGATTTTTCACCTCTTTGATTAGATATATTCCTAAGTGTGTGTGTGTGTGTGTGTGTGTGTGTGTGTGTGTGAATTGTAAATGGGATTATGTTCTTTATTTTGATTTTTGTACATTGATTTTGTATTCTGAAACTTTACTGAAGTTGTTTATCAAGTCTGGGAGTCTTTTGGCGAAATGTTTAGGGATTTCCATGTATAGAATCATATCATCAGCGAAGATAGTTTAACTTCTTCTTTTCCTATTTAGATGCATTTTCTTTCTTTCTCTTGCTTGGTTGCCCTGGCCAGGACTTCCAGTACTATGTTGCATAGGAGTGGTAAAAGTGGACATCTTTGTCATTTTCAAGTTCTTGGGGTAATGCTTTCCAACTTTTGCCCATTCAGTATGATATTGGCTATAACTTGATCATTGATGGCTCTTATTATCATTGAGGTATATTCCTTTGATGCCTAGTTTCTTGAGGGTTTTTATCACTAAGGGATGTTGGATTTTATTGACTGGTTTTTCTGCATCTATTGAGATGATCATATAGTTTTCGTTTTTAATTCTGATTATGTGTTGGATCACATTTATTGATTTGTGTATGTCAAACCATCCTTGCATCTCAGGAATAAAGCCCACTTGATCATGGTGGATTATCTTTTGTGCTACTGGATTTAGTTTGCTATTTTGTTGAGAATTTTTGGGTCTATGTTCATCGGGGATATTGGCCTGTAGTTTTTGTTTTGTTTCTTTTTTTTGTGGTTTCTTTGCCAGATTTCGGTATCAGAATGAGTTTTGCAGAATTAGTTAGGGAGCAATCCTTCCTCTTCTGTTTTTTGAATAGTTTCAGTAAGATTAGTACTTCTTTGTACATCTGGTAGAATTCAGCTGTGAATCCATCTGGTCCAGGACTTTTTTGGTTGGATTCTATTTCATAACTTGTTATTGATCTGTCCAGGTTTTCACTTTATTTTTGATTCAATCTTAGGAGGTTATGTGTTTCCAGGAATTTGTCCATTTCCTCTAGATTTTCTAGTTTGTGCACACAGAGATATTTATGGTAGTCTCTGAGGATCTCTTCTGAGTGCTTATTTAAATCTTCTCTCTCTCACTCCCTCTTTGTTCTTGTTGTTCTTCTTGTTAATCCAGCTAGCAGTCTACCAATCTTTTTTTTTTTTTCTTTTTGAGACAGAGTCTCACTCTGTTGCCCAGGCTGCAAGGGCAGTGGCACAGTTTCAGCTCATTGCAACCTCCACCTCCTGGGTTCAAGCAATTCTCCCTGCCTCAGCCTCCCAAGTAGCTGGGATTACAGGCACCCACTACTACACCTGGCTAATTTTTTGTATTTTTTAGTAGAGATGGGGTTTCACCATGTTGACCAGGCTGGTCTTGAACTCCTGACCTCAGGTGATCCCTCTGCCTCAGCCTCCCAAAGTGCTGGGGTTGTAGGCGTGAGCCACTGTGCCCAGCCTCAATCTTGTTTATCCTTTCAAATAACCAACTTTTTGTTTCATTGATCCATTGTATGGTTTTCTTGGTCCAATTTTGTGCAGTTCTGCTCTAATTGTAATTTTTCCCTTTTGCTAGCTTTGGGTTTAGTTTGTTCTTGTTTTTCTAGTTCTATTAGGCATGATGTTAGGTTGTTAATTTGAGATCTATCTTCTGGATGTCAAAGCCAATATTCTTGAATACTGTACTAAACCATTTACTACCATTAACAATGTTAACTTTCATGGGCTAGTCCCACGTATAGGTAAATGAAATGGTTGACTACATTATGCAATTAAAAGCTATTGAAGGGCTAGGTGCAGTGGCTCACACCTGTAATTCCAATACTTTGGGAGGCCTAGGTGGGCGGATCACCTGAGGTCAGGAGTTCCAGACCAGCCTGACCAACTTAGAGAAACCCCATCTCTACTAAAAATACAAAATTAGCTGGGTGTGGTGGCGCATGCCTGTAATCCCAGCTACTCAGGAGGCTGAGGCAGGAGAATCACTTGAACTCGGGGAGGTGGAGGTTGCAGTGAGCCGAGATGGCACCATTGCGCCAAGGCACTCCAGCCTGGGCAACAAGAAGAAAACTCCATCACACACACACACACACACACACACACACACAAATATTGAAGCCCTGGCATGGTGGCTCATGCGTAATCCCAGCACTTTGGGAGGCCGAGGTGGGCAGATCACTTGAGGTCAGGAGTTTGAGACCAGCCTGGCAAACATGGGAAAATCCCATCTCTACTAAAAATACAAAAATTAGTCAGGCATGGTGACTCATGCCTGTAGTCCCAGCTACCTGGGAGAATGAGGCAGAATTGCTTGAACCCGGGAGGCGGAGGCTGCAGTAAGCCGAGATCACGCCAGTGCACTCCAGTCTGGGAGATGGAGCGAGAGTCTGTCTCAAAATAATAATAATAATGATAATTAATATTATGCCCTATTTTTGTCCTCAAATTTTATCAAGGCAAATTCACCCAGAACCCACTATTAAAATGAGACATAATGGTGTTTAGGAGTGGTGATTATGGAAACCATTTTACTGATTCAGATTAATTAAGTAAAAAAAAGGGGGGGGGGCTATTTTAACTTCTTCAGAGATATGATCTATCTTTGAAAATAAAAGGTACATTGTTCTTGTAAATGTTACAAAAAGGGCTACAGATCCCTTAATAAAGATTATTAGACCTCTATCTGTGTACAAGTTCTTTTGTTTGATAGTTTAATAATGCTACTGCTGATTGATCAACCAAACTGTTTTAGGAGCTCCACAGTATATTAGCAAGTCTGTAAAGTAATAGATAATTAGTCCTTAGCAAAAAAAAAAGAAAAGAAGAATGTCACAGCCCCCGCAAATCTGTTACTTGTCAAATGTCTATTACAGTGGCTGCTCCAGATGCCATTAAAGTGAAACCTTGAATTCTTGCCTATTTATTCTCACAATCTATCAACTTTTCATATTCTGAAGCTCCATACACTTGTATTCTTGTTTTTTTTAATTACACTATTAATTTCAGAAGTCACAATGTATGGCTTAGCTAGAGGAGTTTCTACAGTATAAATATTAAAAATAGGCTGGACACGGTGGCTCACACCTGTAATCCCAGCACTTTGGGAGGCTGAGGTGGGCAAATCATTTAAGGCCAGGAGTTCGAGGCTAGCCTGGCCAACGTGGTGAGAGCCTGTCTCTACTAAAAATAAAAAAATTAGGGAGCCGCAGTGGCTCAGGCCAGTTGTTCTGGCGCTTGAGGGGGCGAGGCTATGCATTCAAGGCCAGCCTGGGCAACATAAGAACCTCTCATTCATTAAAATATATATATATATGTATGCAAAAATTAGCCAGGCATAGTGGCATGCGCCTGTAATCCCAGCTACTTGGGAGGCAGAGGCACGAGAATTGCTTGAACCTGGGAGGCAGAGGTTGCAGTGAGCTGAGATCACGCCACTGCACTCTAGCCTGGGCAACAGAGGGAGACACTGTCTGAAAAAAATAATAAATAAAAATAAAAATCACACAAATGTATGAAAGGAAAATTGATGGAATATTATTTTAACAATAGCTATGAAGTACAGAATATAGAGAAATTTTCTAGGGAAAGTTAAAAGTAAGTAAATTAGAAAAAAACAGGAAGTAGAAGGTGATGAAAAAAGAATGATCCATCTGCTAAATTAACAACTCTCATTCAATGTGGACTTCAATACAGTCTTGTTACTCTACATTGTTAAGTTCACTGAGAAGATATTTTAAGTGACAACTCCCACTGTCAAGTTTAATTACTTTTACAAAATAAACCAGTCAGATTCCTCAGATGGCAGACTTTTAGTTATATTTTTCAGCAGGCATAGCATCTCTAATACCCAGTAAAATCCAGGTTACCAGCTAGGACGCCAGACATAACTACTTGTTCTTCGAAGTAGTCCAGCCCTGTCTCTTTCATTAAACTAACTCAATTCCCTTGTTAATTTTGTATAAATGTTCTCCATGGAAACAGCTCCTTGTTAATCATACTGAGAAAGGAGCAAAATAACCTGGCTGCCAGGTATATCAATTAGAATCATCAGTAGGTTTTTTTTTTACTCCCTTAAACTAACGAATTTGCTAGACATCAAGGGAGAGGTAAATGCCTATCAAACACAATCTTCTATAGAGATGGTTTTCCCATGAATGAACCCAAGATTTCCTATAAGAATTACACAATACAGGTTGCTCACTTTGCCAAGTCTTTATCTTGCCTATGATGTAAAGCTGAGCTCTGAGAGGGAAATACTGAAAGGTCAGCCGGAGGCCCTGAACCAACTTCATAGCTGCAAGGGGAAATTGACTAATCTTAGAAATTTGTTTTTCCTTCCTTGTCCTAGGCTTAATCCAACTGAAGGAAATTGACTGGCATTTCATTATTTTCCTTTACAATAAGCTGGAAGCAAGCTGCAGAGGAAACTAGTCAGGTCGGAGCAGAAAGGAAACTGCCTAGCACCTTCGTCAGTTTCCTGTTGCATCTGACTGATAGCAGAAAGAAGAGGATGTGATGTTATGGTGCTGGGGTTTGATTCCGAGATGCTGCTGATAAAGGCTCCACCTTCCATTCAGTGGGTAGCGATTCACGGTTTTCTACTGACCTAATCTAAGCTCAGACTTCAGACCCTTCCCTTTAAGAATCCCTTAACTACCCAGACTTAAACTGCTTATGCTGTGTAAGATATATGTATTCTTTATAAACAGCTCCCTGATAATCTATCAAGCTCCAGAAATACACAAGAACTGTCTCCAAGGAAATTAGCTCCTCCAGACTTTGGTCAGCTCAACACAGACACTTCGGTGGGGAAAAATGTCTTCTGATTTAGTTAAGCGGTAGGAGTGTATTAGACATTTTGTTAGAATCATTATCCCAAATATGCCTTTTTTCTTTCTTTCTTTTTGGAGAAGGAGTCTGGCTCTGTCATCCAGGCTGGAGCACAGTGGCACAGTCTCCACTCGCTGTAGCTTCAATTTCCTGAGCTCAGGCAGTCCACCCACTTCAGCCTCCCGAGTAGCTGGGACTAAAGGTATGCACCACCACACCCAGCTTTTTTTTTTTTTTCTTTTTTTTGCTAGAGACATGTTCCCCAGGCTGGTCTTGAACTCCTGGACTCAAGCAATCCACCCTCCCTGAACTACCAAAGTGCTGGGATTACAGGCGTGAGCCACCATGCCTGGCCCCTGGCCCCAAATATTCTTTTTTTTTTGTTTTTTTGAGATGGGTCTTGCTCCGTCACCAAGCTGGAGTGCAGTGGTGCAATCTCAGCTCACTGCAACCTCCACCTCCCAGGTTCAAGCAATTCCCCTGCCTCAGCCTCTCAAGTAGCTGGGACTACAGGTGTGTGCCACTACAGGCATGTGTAGTTTCTTTGTGTTTTTCAGAGAGATGGGGTTTTACCATGTTGGCCAGGATGATCTTGATCTCCTGACCTCGTGATCTGCCAGCATCGGCCTCCCAAAGTGCTGCAATTACAGGCGTGAGCCACTGTGCCTGGCCCAAATATTCTTAATAGAGCATGTGACCGTTCTATTTAAAAATTTTAATGACTTCTCCTTGATTACACTATAAAATTCTAGTTTCTTTGCAAATAATTTGAAAGCTTTACACAATCTATTTCCTACCTACCTTTCTAGACTTATTTCAAACTATCCCACTATTTTTTTCCTTTTTTTTTTTTTTGAGATGCAGTTTTGCTCTTGTTGTCCAGGCTGCAGTGCAGTGTCGCAATCTCAACTCACTGCAACCTCTGCCTCCCGGATTCAAGCAATTCTCCTGACTCAGCCTCCCAAGTAGCTAGAATTACAAGCATGTGCCACCAGGCCTGGCTAATTTTTGTATTTTTAGTAGAGATGAGGTTTCCCCATGTTGGCCAGGCTGGTCTCAAACTCCTGAGCTCAGGTGATCTGCCCGCCTTGGCCTTGGCCTCCCAATGTGCTGGGATTACAGATGTTAGCCACTGCACCCAGTCAAGTTTTTTTTTTAAAAGAGTTCATACACAGTGTTCCAGGCTTTCAGAGCTTGGGCTTAGGATGGCTATCATCCTAAATATCCTCACCATTTCTGTTTTTCCTTCCAAGTCTTGTTCATAATTCAAGCCCAGTTCAAGTCGCTGCTTCTTGATTAGGTCTTCCACAACTACTTCAGGTACAAAAAAGTTGCACAATCCTTGTAATATTTATTATGTCTATTTCTCACTAGGCTGTTAACCACTTCATGGAGGGAGCACGTCTTGTGCTGTTTTGTTATGCAGTAGTGATTCTTAAATCATGCATTCCTGTTTAAGTTTGTATGATTCTGTAATAATTTCAAGAGGAAGATTATATGTTTTACTTCTTTATATGCCTGAACACCATACATAGTGTCTTCAATCATATTTTAATTTATTGAAAGCACAAGTATTAAATAGGAACAAAAATAGCAATGTACATATATATATATATATTTTTTTTTTTTTTTTGAGACAGAGTCTTGTACTGTCGCCCAGGCTGGAGTGCAGTGGCACAATCTCGGCTCACTGCAACCTGGGTTCAAGTAATTCTTCTGCCTCAGCCTCCTGAGTAGCTAGGATTACAGGCGCACACCACCATGCCAGGCTAATTTTTGTTTTCTTTAATAGAGATGGGGTTTCACCATGCTGGTCAGGCTGGTCTTGATCTCCTGACCTCATGATCCACCCGTCTCGGCCTCCCAAAGTGCTGGGATTTCAGGTGTGAGCCACCACGCCCGGCCAACCTTGTATATATTTAAGTGGAATACAATGATCTTACACTACAATAAAATAATCATTGGCTTGGGGGATTAAAATAGGTTAAATTCTTACACAGTCTCAGATTTATAATTTTATAGGAAATGCCTTGAACATTTTAACCAACCAATCAACCAACTTATTAAACAAACAAAAACAGCCAGGCACAGTGGCTCAAGCCTGTAATCCCAGCATTTTGGGAGGCCAAGGCGGGCAGATCACCTGAGGTCAGGAGTTCAAGACCAGTCTAACCAATATGGAGAAACTCTGTCTCTACTAAAAATACAAAAAGTTAGCCAGGCATGGTGGCGCATGTCTGTAATCTCAGCTACTTGGGAGGCTGAGGCAGGAGAATTGCTTGAACTTGGGAGGCAGAGGTTGCGGTGAGCCAAGATCGTGCCATTGCACTCCAGCCTGGGCAACAAGAGTGAAACTCCATCTCAAAAAAAAAAGAGGAAAAAAAAACAAAAGTTTCTGAGTTTGGCTGATAATGGTACCTGGTTCGTTGACTGTAACGTGTGCAGATATAGCTTCATTGACTGTACCAAATATACCATTTGAGTGCAGGATGTTGATGGTGGGGTAGGCAGTACCTGTGTGGAGGTGGAAGGTACATGGGAAATCTCTATACCTTCTGCTCAATTTTACTGTGAACTTAAAAATACTCTGAAAAATAAAGTCTATTTAAAAAAAAGCAATAGCAGGCTGGGCGCAGTGGCTCATGCCTGTAATCCCTGCACTTTGGGAGGCCAAGGCAGGTAGATCACCTGAGGTCAGGAGTTTGAGACCAGTGTGGCCAACATGGTGAAACCCTGTCTCTACTAAAAATACAAAAATTATGGTGGCTCATGCCTGTAATCCCAGCTACTCAGGTGGTTGAGGCAAGAGAATCACTTGAACCCAGGAGGTGGAGGTTGCAGTGAGCTGTGATTGTACCATTGCACTCTAGACTGGGCGACAGAGCAAGACTCTAAGAAAAAAAAAAAACATAAAAAAACCACGAAAAACCTTCTCAGCACTTGCTGTATTGAACCATTTATGTACCACACCAGATTGCTCAGTAGTATCTGATCCTCACCCCCTAACCTCAGTCACTTGACAAGTTTCCACAGTCATCGTGATAGAAGGAGGAGTTCCTGTGTGTGGCAAGGCCTGACAAAGAGGGACCTTTGTATATGCACACTGTCTGGGATCCCTGGAGGCCCTGCCTTCACCAGAAGCTTCCAAGAGTGGTTAAGAATCACAGAAGGGCAAGCGGAGCAGACTTTAATGGGTGAGAGACCAGAGACAGAGAGAACCCCACAGATAAATTGTCCTTTGTCCTGTCCATGGACTGTTCTGAGATGTGCTGGATTTCTATAAGCTCTCTGGACTCCAAACAGTTAACTGTGTTTTGTTGTGAAGCTGTGCCGCCAGCAAAACCATATACCACTTTTTATTTGCTCTCCTTCCTTTGTGGGCTCACTCTCTTTTCCTCTTATCTCTTAGTTTGTAAGAGATAATAGAAATCCTATCT
Organism: Cacajao melanocephalus; assembly: GCA_963573385.1. Taxonomy (NCBI): domain Eukaryota; kingdom Metazoa; phylum Chordata; class Mammalia; order Primates; family Pitheciidae; genus Cacajao; species Cacajao melanocephalus. The sequence goes on along the minus strand of CAUYLG010010847.1, from coordinate 6,501 downwards.
CTAGGATTGTACCTCTCTCCAGAATGATGGATATATAACTTCAGACTCTATTTTCTAGGGAATGTGAACCACTTTCAAATGCCAAACCCTGTGCTTATTATTAGGGAAAAGACATCATGTTCTATTGCTACAAATATTTTTAAAACTATTTTATTTGTTTGCTTTACTGCATTCACGTGGTCAAAAAAAGCAAAGTCTTGAAAGGATAAACAGTGAAAACCTCCTGTATTAGTCCATTCTCACACTGCTATAAAGACATACCTGAAATTGGGTTATTTATAAAGAAAAGGGGTTTAATTGACTCACAGTCTTGCACGGCTGGGAAGCCTCAGGAAACTTACTATCGTGGAAGAAAGTGAAGGAGAAGCAAGGTGTATCTCACATAATGGCAGGAGAAAGTTAGAGAGCAAAGGAAGCCACACCATTTTTTTTTCTTTTTTGAGATGGAGTCTCGCCCTATTGCCCAGGCTGGAGTGCAATGGCATGATCTTGGCTTACTGCAACCTCTGCCTCCCAGGCTCAAGAGATTCTCCTGCCTCAGCCTCTCGAGTAGCTGGGATTATAGGTGCACACCACCACCCCTGGCTAATTTTTTTGTATCTTTAGAAGAGATGGGGTTTCACCATGTTGGCCAGGCTGGTCTCGAACTCCTGACCTCATGATCTGCCTGCCTTGGCCTCCCAAAGTGCTGGGATTACAGGTATGAGCCACTGCGCCCAGCCAGGAAGCTAACTTTTAAACCATCAAATCTGGTGAGAACTCACTATCATGAAAACAGCATGGGGGAAACCACTCCCATGATCCTATCACTTCCCACTAGGTCCCTCCCTCAACACATGGGGATTACAATTTGAGATGAGATTTGGATGGGGATACAGAGCCAATCCATATCACCTGCCTTGCACACATGTGTCCCTGATATACCCCTGACTCCTGCCTCCTGTTCCCCTCCCAATAATATATCTGGGAAATTGTCTCATATCAATACATAAAATAGTTTCACAATATATTTGGCTGCATAGTATTCTAATGTGTGAATGTACCATAATTTACTTACTCATTCCATTATTGATAAAACTTTAGGTTGCTTTACTCTGATTCCATTACAAATAATACAGAAATGAATAATATAATATGTGAGCTGATTGTCACATATGCCTGCACATCTATGAGATAAATTTCTAGTCTGGGCTCAGTGGCTCATACCTGTAATTCCAGTACTTTGGGAGGCTGAGGAAGAAGGGCTGCTTGAGCCCAGGAGTTCGAGACCATCCTGGACAACACAGCAAAACCTTGTCTCTACAAAAAGTAAAAATAAAAAAATAAAAGTCCAGGCACGGTGGCTCATGCCTATAATCCCAGCAGTTTTAGAGGCCAAGGTGGGTGGATCACCTGAGCTCAGGAGTTCGAGGCAAGCCTGGCCAACAAGGTGAAACCCTGTTTCTACTAAAATACAAAAATTAGCCGGGTGTGGTGGTGAGCGCCTGTAATCCCAGCTATTTGGGAGGCTGAGGCAGGAGAATCACTTGAATCCAGGGGATGGAGGTTGCAGTGAGCTGAGATCACACCACTGCACTCCAGCCTGGGTGACAAAAATGAAACCCCATCTCAAAAATAAATAAATAATTTAAAAAAAAATAGTGCACCTGTAGTTTCAGCTACCCAGGAGGCCGAGATGGGAGGATTGCTTGAACTTGGGAGGTCAAGTTTGCAGCAAGCTATGATCATGCCTCTGTACTCCAGCCTGGGTAACAGAGCGAAACCCTGTCTCAAAAAAAAAAAATACTAGAAGTGATACGGTTGGGTCAAAGAATATGTAGATTCACAGAAGACCATCTATTATTACATATCCTGAACAGTACAGCATGTTAACAAAGTTTTTGCTTTTTGCCTATTTTGTTGGTAAAAAGAAAGGTATCTCAGCATGTAAGTAGTATTTCTCTTATTATGAGTGAAGTTAAATATAATTTCAGATGTTTGTAAGCCATTTGTTTTTCCTTTTCTGAGAACTGCTTGTTTTTGAAGAAATCTTCACCAAGGGAACGATCACTGGAGCCTCTATTTTTAAAACCCTGTGCACCATGACTCAAAGAAAAGTAAACTGAGGATTCTAACACAATTCTCACTATCACTGCATGAGATATTCCAATTTCTGTCATCTCCAAGTTGCAAAGTCTAGTTCCCACACTCAGTGAGTTCACAGTCTGGCAATAAAGACAATGGGGAGAAGAGAGTAAATTAGGCTAAAGAGTAACCAGCTGTCCCAATTATAATGCCCAAAGAGGCATGACACACTTGGATGATGAGGGCTCATGTTGGTATCCAAATACTCCATCTGATGTCCAGGGGCACTGTAGCTGGCATCTGTAAGCAGTATCAGGGCTACCAGGGAGATGAAAAGTAGTGCCCTGGTTCTAAGAACTCTCCAGGATGAGGGTTGACTCCAGCCAGTGTAGGCAGGGCTGGAACAGGCAGGCACTAAGACATTACAAGCTTTAGAGTAAAGCTATTTCAAACTATTACAGGAATACAGAGAACAGGAAGGGCTTAAATATCCCCAGGAGGCAGGATGGAAGTGAGTTCTAGAAAGGTCTCACACTGAGATGGCTTTTGAACTGGGTCTTGAAGGATAAGATGGAATGACTAGGCAGAGCGGTGGAGATGGCCCCATATGCAAAGGGAGTCAAATAAGCAAAGGTATGGAGGTCAGAGATCTTTTTCCTCTGAATGATAATGGATCCGGGGTGGCCAGAGAGCAGGGAGGGCACGTGTGTGTGTGTATATACACAGGCAAGGGGTATGAAAGATGGGCAGAATGAAAGATGAGGTTACCTTTTAACTAAAAGCTTTTTTCTTTTTAACTAAACGCTTTTTCTTTACAGTTCTCAATTGAACTTAAATTTTCTTATAAATGTTATTTGGCATACATGAACATCCCTGGCATAAACATGGCTTAGGATAATGTAGAAACAATCTATTTAGAGAAAATAGAGGAAGAAGCCCACTGGATCAGAACAAGTTTGTCCCTATTAGTCATGAGCCCTCTTGTTCCTCTCAAATCAAAAATAAATCCTAGGACCATACACAGTGGCACACCTGCAATCCCAGCACTTTGGGAGGCCAACGTGGGAGGACTGCTTGAACCTAGGAGTTCAAGATCACCTCCTGACAACACAGCTGTCTCTACTAAAAATAAAAGAAATTAGCTGGGCATGGTGGCTCATGCCTGTAGTCCCAGCTATGACAGAGGTGAGGTGGAAGGATTGCTTGAGCCCGGGAGGACGAGGCTGCAGTGAGCCATGATCGCACCACTGCACTCTAGCCTGGGTGACAGAGCGAGACCTGTCTTAAATTAAATAAATAAATCCATCCTAGGACATAGAGGTTAACTGGTATGTTTGTAAGGACAGAGTAACACAGCATTGGGGATGGAACGAAGCAAAAACTTCTTTAAAAATGGACATGTAGGCCCAGCATGGTGGCTCACACCTGTAATCCCAGCACTTTGGGAGGCCGAAGTGAGTATATCACCTGAGGTCAGGAGTTCAAGACCAGCCTGGCCAATACCGTGAAACCCAATTTCTACTAAAAATACAAAAAATGGCCAGGCGCAGTGGCTCATGCCTGTAATCCCAGCACTTTGGGAGGCCGAGGCGGGTGGATCATGAGGTCAGAAGTTCAAGACCAGACTGGCCAACATGGTGAAACCCCATCTCTACTTAAAAAATGCAAAAATTAGCTGGGCATGGTGGCTCATGCCTGTAATCCCAGCTACCTTAGGAGGCTGAGGCAGGAGAATCACTGGGACCCAGGAGGTAGAGGTTGCAGTGAGCCAAGATCACCACTGCACTCCAGCCTGGGCTACAGAGCAAGATCCCATCTCAAAAAAAAAAAAATGTTAGTTGGGCATGGTGGCAGGCACCTGTAATCCCAGCTACTCAGAAAGCTAAGGCACGAGAATCACTTGAACCCAGGAGTCAAAGGTTGCAGTGAGCCAATATCACGACACCGCACTCCAGCCTGGGCAATAAGAGCAAAACTCTGTCTCAAACCAAAAAAAAATGGACATGTATACCCCTTTTATATTTATGATAATTAGAACTACTGGAATAAAGAACAACAAAAGCATAGATGCAGAGAGGTCAGTGAATGAAATTAGGTACATTACAGAATGCTAATGATACCTACGATCTAAAAGCCCAATAGATTTTACTAATGAATACTTCAGAGCTGTAACTGTTTTTAAAAATCTGCTTGGCTTTAACAAGAAAAATACATGATAATTATTTTTTCAAGGAGACATTGCCAAGGTTTATCCATGCCAAAACGCTGAGGGAAATTGTAATGTGAAATGAACCACAGAAAAGAGATGATAATGAGAGAGGTTTACAAAGGCCCTGTCATCTGCAGACATTAGCATTCTCTATTTTTCTTTCAGCTCCTCCTCAAACTGTTCTCCCCTAATCCTTGATGTTTATATTATCCACCCCCATAAAATCCAACACTTGACAGACTCTAGGGATTCAAAACAAGAGCTAAACTCCCCAATCTTTACATGTAAGATAAAACTAGTGACAGGTTCAAAAGACCTCGCTGATCTCTCATAGCATCCGTCAGCCTTGCCTTGCGGATCCAAGCAAGGGTCATGTCTGGTCAATTCTTCTTTTGTAAGGACTACTGTCTACATCTTTTTGACTTGTCTATGACTTGCTTAAGGACTCAGGACAAATCAAGCCAAGAACTTTCCAATAGAGTAGCAGGGAAGATAGGGGCTGAATGCAGTGAGGTGGAGCTTCCAAGGGCTAGTTGAGAAGTGATTACACAGGACAGGATAAGGTTCTGTACTCACAGTCTCTCACAGATACTCTGAGTTGCTTACTCCCCTGCCATTCCCCTTCTTTCCTGCTAACGGAGCCCTGGTTTTGTACAGGAAAACATTCCCACCTCATGGGATGAGTGATGATTGGTCTAAGCCAATCGTGGTGGACTTTCTCTCCTTTGCCAATATTGGTAGAAGAGTGGGCACATGGCCCAGACATGACCAGTCCATTGTCAGGAGATGTCAAGTTAGGGCATGTGGAAAAAATTGTATTCCCTGATAAAAGAAATGCTAGGGAAGTGGAAGCCTTTGACCTGCCTTCTCTTGATTCCAGCTTGAATGCCCTGTGTGAGGGGATCTCAAGGCAAGAGCTTCATAAAGACAGACATTGCTGACTTACTGAGGAGGCATGGTGGTCTCTGCCTTCTCCATAACATTGTTGAATTACCAAACTAACCTTAAGACCAGCTTCTTGTTGAGTGAATAACAAATATCGTTATGCTCTTAGGCCACTATTTGTTAGGTTTTCTGTTTCTTGTAGCTGAAAGAACATCCTATATGTGTAGAAACCAAACTGATAACCAGGGATGTAGTGGCCGGGTGAAGTTCAAAGGACCAGGTGGAGCAGTAGGTAGGAAGAGAGGACGAGGAGCATCTCAGAATGCAACATGAGGAACAGGCTGGAAAAATGCTGAGGAGGTGCTGGGAGCATGTCTGCTGAGTTCCTGGAGGCCTTCCTCCATGTACTTCTGGCTGTGTGAAACAGAGGTGATACTGACATTTTAAAGAGTCATTGTAGGGTCGAGTATGGTGGCTCAAGCCTGTAATCTCAACACTTTGGGAGGCCGAGGCAGGCGGATCACTTGAGGCCAGGAGTTCAAGACCAGCCTAGGCAACATGGTGAAACCCCCTCTCTACTAAAAATACAAAAATTAGCTGGGCCTGGTGGTGGATGCCTGTAATTCTAGCTACTCAGGAGGCTGAGTCAGGAGAATGCTTGAACCTGGGAGGTTGCAGTGAGTGGAGATCAAGTCACTGCACTCCAGCCTGAGTGACAGAGCAAGATTTCATCTCAAAAAAAAATTAAGAAATTAAAAAATAATAGTATAAAGAGTCATTGTGGGGCTTCCTTTATTTTTCTGTGTAGCACACTTTAGCCCAGATCCTAGTTGCCTCATGCTTGGAATCCTAAAAGTTTTCTGACTGGCCTCTGATCTTTGGTCTCTCTGCTCTCCAACTCACCCTGGACATGGTAGCCAGATTAATCCTAAATCGAGCGATTAAAAACAAGAGCTAAATTCCCAGATCTTTACATACAAAGTAAAAGTACCCTTCCACACTTTAAAACCTCCAATGGCTCCCCATTGAAAAAGTCTACCTTCCTGGGAGAGAGATCCAAGATGGCCAATTAGCAGCAGCTCAGGATTGTAGCTCCCAGTGAAAGCGCAGAGAGTGAGTGGACGCCGCAATTTCAGACAAATTTCTGTTGCCCACAAACTGGGAAATACCCAGTGGAGGAGCCCCACGGGTCACCAGCGCGTCTCTTGTGGCCAGCGTGGCGGTTTTGCTGGGACCCCGGCGCGGCTGTTCTCGGTGCAGAGTAAATGGGACTGAGTCCCCTTTTGGTCGATGTTTGGAGCTCCAGGAACGCAGAGTCGCCTATTTACCTGATTGAAAAAGGG
>CAUYLG010010846.1:0-12119 GCA_963573385.1 Cacajao melanocephalus | reverse complement strand
TTTTTATATTTTCATTTCCCACAATTTTATAAAATTTTTTTTTTTTATACAAAAAAATTAAAAAAATTTACTTTTTTTTTTTTTTTTTTTTTTTTTTTTTTTTTTTTTTTGTGACAGAGTCTTACTCTCTTGCCCAGGCAGGAGTGCAGTGGTGCGATACCTGCTCACTGCAGCCTCCGCCTCGCGGGTTCAAGTGATTCTCCTGCCTTAGCTGGGATTACAGACATCTGCCACCATGCCCAGCTAATTTTTGTATTCTTAGTAGAGACGGGGTTTCACCATGTTGGCCAGGCTGGTCCCGAACTCCCAACCTCCAGTGATCTGCCAGCTTGGCCTCCTGAAGTGCTGGGATTACAGGCATGAGCCACTGCACCCAGCCTATGAAGCCTTTAGTAATGGATAATGAACATAAGTAAAAAAGGAAATTATGAAGTATATATAATATGATCTCATGATCTCACAGAGCATGTCAAAAAAAAATCTGGAAAAATATATACACGATAGTAATGAAATTTTATCTCTGGGTAATGGAGTTATGATTATTACTGATCTGTATTTTGCTTTCCTATAAGAATCTGCTATTTGTATTTTTAAAAGTAAACAAGTTAGGCTATTTTACAAAACCTTTCTTCCTCTCATTCCTGTCCTTGGGCATTGCCTTCTTGAATTAATATGGCATTTCTTGGGGCAGAGCAATTTAAATGGGTCTTTACTGTGTCTTGCAGGTTATCTGGGATACACTAGGAAACAAGCAATTTTGTTCCTTCAAAATAAGGTGAGTCTGGATTTACAACTTGGTCAAAGACTCCTTCATTTGCCTTCTTGGTAGCCCATTTTATAATCTTTGTTTCTTTTCTCCCATTCTAGAACCAAGACTCAGGGCTTCTGCAGAAATGAATACAGCCTGACTGGACTCTGTAATCGGTCATCTTGTCCCCTGGCAAATAGCCAGTATGCAACTATTAAAGAAGAGAAAGGTAACTCCCGAGTTTTGAATTCTAGAAGAACTGCTCCACAGCTTTTACAGGGATGTTCTTTAGTCTCTGTAAACAACATTAAAGCTATTTTACTTTATCCTCAGGACAGTGCTACTTGTATATGAAGGTTATAGAACGAGCAGCTTTTCCTCGGCGTCTCTGGGAACGGGTAAGCCTTACGACAAAACTATAGTGACCACTGATCAGGAGCCTGACAGCCACATGCTTGATCATGATGCCCTCTTCCTTAACCATATCTAAACTTTTGAGGCCATCCTCATTAGGCCATAGGTGTCACTGACAGTGAAAACCTAACGATTCATTTACACTTGCCCTTCAAACTTCCTTTTTCTGTTTGGTAGGTCCGACTTAGTAAAAACTATGAGAAAGCACTGGAGCAAATAGATGAAAATCTGATTTACTGGCCCCGTTTCATTCGACACAAATGTAAGCAGAGATTCACCAAGATCACCCAATACCTAATTCGAATTAGAAAACTTACACTAAAGCGACAGTAAGTATTTGGATCATTCATTATTTTTAAATCTGTCTTTTCATGGAGCTTGTTTTGAAGTTGAGAGATTGTAAAACCGGGACTTTCTATTCAACTTTGTGGAGTCTGTTATGATGTACTAAGAAGAAACTTTCACTTAAACTAAAGGTGTGCCCTTTGATATGACAGGACTTTTAAAACAGAATACAACTTGATTATCACCCTTCTTGTCTGAAAATCTTTCAGAAAATTCAGAAAGAAAAGAAAGTCCTTTTGAGACAGTCTCGCTCTGTGGCCCAGGCTGAAATGTACAGTGGCACTATCTAGGCTCACTGCAACCTCCACCTCACCAGTTCAAGCAATCCTTCCACCTCAGCTTCCCAAGTAGCTGTGATTACAGGCATGCATCACCACACTGGGCTAAGTTTTTTTTGTATTTTTAGTAGAGACAGAGTTTCACCATGTTGGCCAGGCTGGTCTAGAATTCCTGACCTCAAGTGATCTGCCTAACTCAGCCTCCCAAAGTGCTGCGATTACAGAAGCCACCATGCCTGGCCTTCAGAAAATTTTCTCTGTAACTCCCTGAAGGAATCTTAACATTAGAAATTTGAAAATGAGCTAAGAAATGTGAATATACAGGAATGTAAGAACTTTACTCTGGATTCACTGAAAACCAATTTTAAAAAGTGATATGAAATCTCCAGAATTAACAGAATACCTTCTCTAAGACTGTTAGACCCTAATGCTTTTTGATTGTGATCTACAGAGAATGCTAACCATGATGTCGGACTTCAACAGAAAATTCTTTTTTCTCAGTTCACTGAAGTCTTAATTTTAGCGTGGCAGATGCCCTGAGAATCCCAGAATGCCTAAACAAAAATGGCCAGATTAAAATATATGTAAAAATATCTGACTTTTTATATCATTAAGTGTCTAGAAGCATTTAAATAGTACATCTTGCTGTATTAAGCTGAGCCCTACAGATCCAATTCCAGTCCTTTTTTCTTATCTCTAAAAAGGAACACATAGCACATGAACTTGGATTTTCTGATATATTTTCTTTTCCTTAGGAGGAAACTGGTTCCTTTGAGTAAGAAGGTGGAACGTAGGGAGAAACGAAGAGAGGTAACTTATTGTGATATTCATACCTTCTACATTTTCTTTCTGGCGGGCTCTTATAGATTCAGTCACCATCATTTATGTAAACTGTTCAGGCTCTCTGAAAATTGTAGATTTGGAAGAGTTTTAAAGAGATTAAAATATTCTTTTCCACATTCTTAAAGTGTGTGATTGCAATTTTTATAGGAGACATGTTTTCAGCGGTGCCATATCTAATTATCACTTTTCTTTTCAAAATGTGTACAGAACAAGTTTTTTTTTCAAAATACAGTTGTTTTCCTCAAACTATTAAAAGGTTGCCTTAGTCTGGGAGAAACAGATTAAGTGTATTTATTTTTTAAAACTTCTACTGGGTTACATACTACTGACAGCCATTTGTTACCTTAGAAAAAGATTGGTAAGTTTGGAACATTTTTCTTTTTGTGAAAATGCATGGATTATCTTTAGGTTCTATAACTCTCGCTCTGTCATCCAGGCTGGAGTGCAGTGGTGCCATCTTGGCTCACTGCAACCTCCACCTCCTGAGTTCAAGCAATTCTTGTGCCGCAGCCTCCTGAGTAACTGGGATTACAGGCATGTGCCACCACACCTGGCTAATTTTTTGTATTTTTAGTAGAGATGAGGTTTCACCACATTGGCCAGGCTGGTCTCGATCTCCAGACCTCAGGTGATCTACCCACCTCGGCCTTTCAAAGTGCTGGGATTACAGGCATGAGCCCTCACATGGGCCTGGTTCTACACAACCTTTTAAAGTACTAACCCATTAGATAACTAGCATACCTTTATGACTACTCCCTATCTTCGGCAGAATATTCAGTGTCATCTATGAATCCACTTAACTAAGCAAACATAAACAGTTAATCATCTAAATAAAGGAGTGAGACTACGACTTGCAAGCACTATGTGCAGTATCCCTTCCTTGAGATATCTTGCTCACTGTATCTGACACAACTATTCATAGACAGTCAAGGCACCAATGTCAGTTGTAATGATGTTTGTTTATTTATTTATTTATTTTTGAGATGGAGTCTCATTCTGTCACCCAGGCTGGAGTGCAGCGGTGCAATCTCGGCTCACTGCAGCCTCCGCCTCGCGGGTTCCACTGATTCTCCTGCCTCAGTCTCTCGGGTAGTTGGAATTACAGGCACATGTCACCATGCCTGGCTAATTTTTATATTTTTAGTAGAGATGGGGTTTTACCATGTTGGCCATGCTGGTCTCGAACTCCTGACCTCAGCTGATCCACCTACCTTGGCCTCCCAAAGTGCTAGGATTACAGGCATCAGCCAACACACCTGGCCCATGACATTTAATTTTTTAAGGAAAAAGAGATACATAGAAGTTTTGAATATTTTCTTCCTACACTTTAGCAGATCACCCTTGAGGTATAAGCACTCCACTCTAGAGAACAACATGGAACATCACTGTTATATCATCTCCAATGAGAGATCACTTAATTTTTACCTATTCTGTCACATAGAATCTAGCATGATTTTAGAAAATGTAAACAAAGATTTCTGTTCCCTTTTCTCAGCTTTTACAAAGTCTGGCTCCAGAGCTGCTAGATTTTTTATGAGACACTTAGAGGTATATAGTCCTGCATGTTTTGTGTCTGTCAAAGGCTTTGTTAGAATTTAGAATGTTGTTTACAAAACCATAGGAATTTCAAAATGGAAACATTCCCAAGAAAGTTTGCAAGAGAAAGAAGAAATACATCTGGCTGGAAAGGCAAAAGCCACTAATAGCAAGGAGGGGAAATGATTACATTGTCTTTCTTATTTAAAAAACTTGGTAATTTCTTCCATTTTTATAAAATGAATAACAAGCACTGATGAATTAAATGGATTTGCTCTTTCCCTCTTATAGGAAAAGGCATTAATAGCTGCTCAGCTAGACAATGCCATTGAGAAGGAATTACTGGAGAGACTGAAACAAGATACGGTGAGAAAGCCAGTAGCTTTGGGGTACTTATATTTTAAGTGGTAGTATGATGCTAAGACATATTGGGAAATGTTTTTTAACATGATATAAAGATCTCCGCTCAAATTTTATCCCTGAAATAAAATAAATGCAAATCAGCCTGGCTTATTTTAGTTAATTAATGTAAGCACATAAAATGCTTTGGTCACCCTTGATACTCCATTCACTGTAAGAGACCTTTCCCTTTTTGCCATTATTCTTAACTCTATTACCCAAGGCAGTAACTCCAGATTTCTGTATAAAAGTCACGGGGTTTTCCTTCTCCTCCATAATTACCCTAGTCTTATAAGGTTTTATCCTCTTTTTAAAAATTACTGTTGTTTAAACAGACAACATGACTAATCTATGCTGTTTCCTTATTATTTATCCTTGTCAGCAAAATTACATTTGTCCCAATGCATGGGTTTTATAGACTATTACATTTTAAATGATGTGGTCCCATCCTCCATAGAAGTTACCTATTTGATACTAACTACTGATGATTTAAATGTTCAAAACATGCTTTTTTTAAGACACTGGTGGCTCTACACTTAAAAATATTACTCATCAAATTAAGTATTCTGATTTAATCACTGAGGAAAAAATTATATGCTCCACAGACAGTAGAACTTCAAGTGTCACATCCAAATGTAGTTAAAGCCAGTCTGTGTTTATGTTCTTCAGTATGGAGACATCTACAACTTCCCCATTCATGCCTTTGACAAGGCCCTGGAACAACAGGAGGCAGAGAGTGACTCTTCAGATGCTGAGGAAAAAGATGATGAAGATGATGATGAGGAAGTAAGTCTTGTTTTTGTTTTGCCAAACCTATTAGATACTATTTGTATATAACTGAGAAACAGAGTATCATCTTTAGTCCGCTAATAATCTGACTTCCCTTTTCTGTCCTAAGATGAACTTTGCTTTAGCACTGGTTGTGCTGCTTCAGGCTAACCAACAAACCATTAACAGTTTTTAGTCTTAAATTATTGGCTTTCTAAAACTATTCCTGCAAGGTGACTAATTATAAACCCTTTCCTGTCTGTATCTAGTTTTTAACCATAATGAGGATGTTTTACTGCTAATAATTTAAATCAAGAATAAGAATTATCTGATAGCCCTAAAATTTTTAAAATTCAGAAGCATTAAACTTCAGAAGAATTAAATTTTGGTTGCCTAGTGAATAGACTCTGGTTCTGGATATGTTATTTTGTACTTATTTAGATACTTAATCTGAATATTCATTATATATTCTGAACCTAACAGTTCTGTTTTATTTATAGGATATGGGGAAAAGAGAATTTGTCGAAGATGATGAGGTAGATGAGAGTGACATAAGTGATTTTGAGGTGAGCTTCATGGATAAAAAGATTGTCCTTTGGCCTGCAGCAAAAACAACAACAACAGGGAGGTTGCCAGGCGCAGGGGCTCACACCTATAATACCAGCACTTTGGGAGGCCAAAATGGGAGGATCGTTTGAGCTCAGGAGTTCAAGACCAGCCGGGGCAACATAGTGAGACCTCATCTCTAATAAAAAAAAAAAAAATTTTTTTTTTGAGATGGAGTCTCACTCTGTCGCCAGGCTGGAGTGCAGTGGCACAATCTCGGCTCACTGCAACCTCCATCTCCTGGGTTCAAGCGATTCTTCTGCCTCAGCCTCTCGAGTAGCTGGGACCACAGGTGTGTACCACCACGCCCGGCTAATTTTTGTATTTTTAGTAGAGACAGACAGAATTTTGCCATGTTGGCCAGGCTGGTCTTGAACTTCTGACCTTAGGTAATCTGCCCGCCTTGGCCTCCCAAAGTGCTGGGATTACAGGCATGAGCCACCGCGCCCGGCCTAAAAAATTTTTTAAAATCATGGCCAGGTGCAGTGGCTCACTCCTGTAATCCTAGCACTTTGGGAGGCCAAGGCGGGCAGATTACCTAAGGTCAGAAGTTCAAGACCAGCCTGGCCAACATGGCAAAATTCTGTCTGTCTCTACTAAAAATACAAAAATTAGCCAGGCGTGGCAGCGCATGCCTGTCATCCCAGCTACCTGGGAGGCTAAGGCAGAAGAATCACTTGAACCCAGGAGGAAAAGGCTGCAGTGACTTGAATCTCACCACTGCACTCCAGCCTGCACCACCTAGCAAGACTCCGTCTCAAAAAAGAATGAAAAAATTAAAAATCAGCTGGGGGTGGTGGCAGTTGCCTGTAGTTCCAGCTACTCAGGAAGCTGAGGTGGGAAGACTGCTTGACTACAGAAGTTTGAAGCTTCAGTGAGCCATGACTATGCCACTGCACTCCTGCTTGGGCAACAGAGCAAGACCCTGTCTCCAAAAAAGAAAAAAAGATAGGGAAAGTTTCTGAACACAGGCACAGGCATATCAATTCCCTAGTCTGTTCTAAATTGAGGGGACAATGAAGGTAGTGTGGAGAGAAATCTAGTGTTTTCCCTCCTTTATCTTTTCTCTCCCCATATTAGGATATGGATAAACTGGATGCCAGCAGTGATGAAGATCAGGATGGTAAATCCTCCAGTGAAGAGGAAGAAGAGAAGGCCCTTAGTGCGAAACACAAAGGCAAAATGCCCTTGAAAGGACCGCTGCAGAGAAAACGAGCCTATGTGGAAATAGAATATGAGCAGGAGACAGAGCCCGTGGCCAAGGCCAAAACCACGTGATTTCTCTTTAAACACTTATACCCAGGACTGAACATACAGAACTACTACTTTTTTTTTTTAATCTTAAACACATAAACACCTCCAGTTTTTGCTCTTTTGTGTTGTATTAAACACAGTATTTGTGTTTTTATTATTTATGCCACATCAGTGAGGCAAGAAATCTGAAGTGAGTGAAAATCTGGAGTGAGTGAAGAAAGCCCTAAGTTGTGAACGAGAGTGTTTTTATAGCATATGTGTTGAAGTAACAGCTTGTGCCCAAGAAATTTAACAGATGAGTTCTTGAATCTGGAATGAGATGATGGATGTAAATATTTCTAAATTTTAAATGCTAAATTCCTTGGTGTCCTTTTTTCTCCCAAACTTTATTTAGAAATGGAAGGAATTCAATTTTGTCTTGTTATACTTTCCCTACTCCTGTGGAGGTAAAAGGAAAGAAGGAAAAAGCAGCTTTAACTTACAAAGTTTAGTGTAAAAATACCTTTTTTCTTAAATAACTCCATTCATACAATTTGGGATGGAAAGAGAGTCCTTTTGTCTTGGGAAAGTAATGCAAGTCTTAAGTTCCATCGTAGGGAGCGCCTTCAGAAATCTGCTGGACTTTTCTGATACAGTTCACCACCTTGCTGTCTTCACAGCTTTGCGGAATTTTGGCCAGGAGACCCTGAAACATGAAAGCAAACAGGCCTTGATTTTTTTTTTTTAATTACTTTTTTCCCCTTTTGCTTGACTCTTCCTCCTTGATATCCTACTCAAAGGAGGAAGAATGGATGACACTCGAGGACAGGTCACTAAACAGAGTAGGTATTAGGTTTTTTAATTTTTAAATTTATATAGCTCTTATGTATTGAAGGTGTTGCTTTAAAAACTGTGTTAATGTGCTTGCAAATCTCTTGCTGGCTCATGAAGCAGCAGAATTCCAGCCAAGGCAAATTCAGTTGGATCTAGGGCTTGAAAACTGCCCAAGATTAAAGAGCTAAGATGAAATAATTTGAATAAACTGGTAAAATAACAATTCATACTATCTCTACATATTTTTAGGATATGAATTTCTTTTCTTTTTTTTTTTTCCTGCTGGGTAGATTGTCCAGTGAGTTATGGCATGAATTTCTTTTCATGCTGCCTTCAATCTTTTAACTAAAGATTTCTAAAAGAGGTAAGAAATGAGGCAACAGTGGCTGGGCGAGGTGGCTCATGCCTGTAATCTCAGCACTTTGGTTGGCCGAGGCAGGTAGATCATGAGGTCAAGAGTTCAAGACCAGCCTGACGAACATGGTGAAACCCCATCACTACTAAAAATACAAAAATTAGCCGGGCATGGTGGTGCTAGCCTGTATTCCCAGCTACTCAGGAGGCTGAGGCAGGAGAATCACTTGAACTCAGAAGGCAGAGGTTGCAGTGAGCTGAGATTGGGCCACTGCATTCCAGCTTGGGTGACAGAGCAAGACTCTCTCTCAAAAAAAAAAAAAGAAGCAATAGTTTACTAAATACATAGAAATACATATGTATTATATGCTATGGCTTTGAGAAGTGAACTTTCTTTTGTGGATTATGAAACCAAAGGAAGAATTTCCATGTAGATAAAGAATATTGGAAAACATCTACCTTAGAGATGGTTTTTCCCTAAAAAACTGGAAACATCTCAAATGCTCTATTGATGTTATTATTCCTGGGAGCTAATAGCCCATTATTTTCTACCTTTTTTTTTTTTTGGAGACGGAATCACGCTTTGTCACCAGGCTGGAGTGCATACTTTTTTTATTTTTAATTCAGAAGACTGGAACAGAACTTAAATTTTACAAACATTTGATCATAATGCTTTTCTTTGCCCATTCTCTCTTGTCCTTAGCCCCGGTAACATGTGCTGATCCTCCTGCCTTTAGTTCTAAATGGTTCTGAATAGCTTTAAAAGATGAATAAGAAAAAAGATCAAGCTGTGTTGAATGCTAGAGGGTTCAACATGGAGACCTAAAACCCTCTATGTTCATTTTCAGACTTGGTCAGGCACATAGTAAATTATAATAAATCATAGGAATTACATAAGGATAATGAGGCCCAAGTGAAACCAACTTGCAGTCTGCCTTACCTTCACCCGTCCTTGAGAGCAGTGGTCCAGGAGAATCAGGCAGTCTGTGGCCTCCTGTAGCAGGGCGCTCTTAACAGACTGGGGTGTAAGGCTTGGATCCCTTGCTACATCACATATCAGTTTCAAGAGAGCCTTCAGTAAGACCACAAGTCTGCAGGAAACTCTGGAATTAAGAAGAAAAGCTATGTTCATATTCTAAATCAGGATATTAAAATTGAAAACGACTTCAAAGACTGTCAAGTGGAAAGCCCTCATTTCATAAATTAAGGAATTAAGGTTAAGGTTAAATAAAAAAGACCTAAAAACAGAACCAAAGAGAGCCTCCAGATTTCTTACCCTCACGTCTCCTGTTAGCATACCAAAAGAGAAAATACGATACACACACACACACACACACACACACACACACACACACAGAGCCTGGTTCTACTGTAAGCAAACAGCTTCTTCATGGGCTGAAAAGGGGAAGCCAGGATCTCCCCTAAACAAGGACCTATACTTGTGTTTTTCAACTCTATTAACTGAACTATGCATGGAGAGAGCCCTCAATGCTTTAACTTTAATGCCATCCCAGGCCTGGAATTTAAAGAGTGAGGGAAAGGAGCTTGGCTTCTGGTACTTAAGTGTCAATTTGAATTTTCTGTCATTTGATTTCAGATCCTAGCTCACGATCAGTGAAGTCCAGCCTACTTACTTGTAACTATTAACCTTTCTAAAAGTTTTCACTGCATTGGTAAAGCTCCGGAAATGGATGATGGTAGTGACTGCACAATATTGTCATCGTACTTAATCCCACTGAACTGTACACTTTAAAATAGAAAAACCTGTATTTTTATCACAATAAAAAATCGTAAGAAACCTTAAGGAAAGGTGGAAAATAATTTAACTTATAATGTGAAAATATGCACAACACATTTATGGAAAGATGTGTGACTGGGAGAAAAAAGTTTTTATCTCTTTATCTAAAAAATACTCCTCATTTTCCTACGGTTTGGGTGCCTCTCACCCCTCCATCTGTTATTCAACATAATCGACTCTATTTTCCATTTCCCATGCTCCATCCCCTCATACACACACACAACACATTCCTTTTCTAACTCCCTACATTTATTCACTCTCCCTTCTTGGAATCCTGGTCTCTGCTCATTAAAGGCCTGACAATCTGATTCGATTTTATTCATCCAGTGATTCATTCTCTTCCAGTCCATTCATTCTTCAAACATTCGTATACCTAATACCATGTACTAAGCGTCCTTTGGGAGAATATAATAGATGTGGTTTTTCATTATCCTGGAGTTGTAATTCAGTAGGGAAGAAAGATAGTAAACAAATGCAATCTAGTTACCAATATGACTAAGGGAAAGGTTGTCACAGGGGAACATTACTCTGGATTCCTTGCGTATTTATAAGGAAGTGAGAGAATATGGTCCTAAATAGACACTATATGTTGTTGGGACACTGGATTCTCTGGCTGAACTCAACTTTCAGCTATGCAAGAGATCCTTCTGATGACTCAATAGTTTCTGACACCGACCTCAAGCCAGATTTGGAATGATTTCTAAGCAAGTATATCCTAGATTAGTATTCTTTTTTTTTAATTTTGATTTTTTGAGACAATCTCACTCCATCACCCAGTCCGGAGTGCAGTGGCACGCTCTCAGCTCACTGCAACCTCCTCCTCTCAGGTTCAAGTGATTGTCCTGCTTCAGCCTCCTGAGCAGCTAGGACTAGCTGGGACTACAGGTGTGCACCACCACCCCCAGCTAATTTTTGTATTATTGGTAAAGACAGGGTTTCACCATGTTGGCCAGGCTGGTCTTGAACTCCTGACCTCAGGTGATCCACCCACCTTGGCCTCCCAAAGTGCTGAGATTACAGGCATGAACCACCACACCCAGCCTCTAGATTGGTATTCTGATCACTGCTCTGCAGATGTTAAATGATGTGCTATGAAATGCTCTACTCTCAATTAGATTTAAAGAACATTAGGATTAACAAAGTTAAGCAAATGTCTTTACTGCAATACTTCTAAATGGCCTTTAATCTTCTAATATGCATTCTAAATCTAGAGATGTACAACCTGTATGGTTTCCCAACCTATTAGATCACAGAATTTTTTTTTTTCCCTGTGGGGCACCAAAGAATACCTAGATGGGGATTCTACAGAACACCAATCTAAACCATTCTAAAGATATACTAGAGTTTCAAAGAGAAGTGGTTTAATAGTGTCAAAATCTGGAACTGATACTTGGTAAAAGGGCCAAATATGCGCACCTCAAGTAACTATAGTCCATTTTATCTTTCTAATGCCATTTTCTCAGTTTAAAATCCTGTATGTGAAAATAGGAGGTATTCAAATACAGGATACACATTTAATACTTTGTACTAAATGTATTAAGTACATCCAAGCAAGTTCTCAAGAGAAAATTAGCTGAGTTTTGCACCTTAAGGCTGCTATTACCTGGGCCAAGTATGCTGCATGAGAAGTTTTAGGGTTTCCAAAATCTTCAATCTGGCTTCCTCCTCAGGTCCATCATAAACCTCCAGATAACCAATGATGACTCTCTCCAGCCTCTTCAAGTGCCGGACAGTTCGGATCCCCAACCTAAAGATGAAAGATAATATGACACCAGTGCAGTGTCTAATGCCTGTTATCCCAGCACTTTGGGAGGCTGAGGTTGGAGGATTGCTTGAGGCCAGGAGTTTGTGACCAGCTCGGGCAACGTAGCAAGATCCTGCCTCTATAAAAACAAATAAAAACCCGGGGACTCACCTCTTCACAAAAGCCGGCAGGTTTCTTGCATAGGTCCTGCGTAAGAGA
>CAUYLG010010845.1:0-30462 GCA_963573385.1 Cacajao melanocephalus | reverse complement strand
TCAGTATCACATTACACCTATTTTAAAAGTGACCACATAATTGGAAGTAAATCACTCCTCAGCAATTGCATAGCATTTCACAGGTTTAAGTAAAACACTGGTTGGCTGCTTGTTTGTTATTTTCATCCCTTATTCCTTCCTCTCTCCATTGTTGAGCATAATTATTGGCATAAAAGAGGTTTTTAATACTCATTTTTAGACTGCATTCTAGTCTGGACAATAGAACAAGAATCTCGTTCTCTCTCCCTCTTTCTCTTCCTCTTTCTTTCTCTCTTACATTCTTTTTTTTTCTTTCTTCCACTCTCACGTTCTTACCACACAATCTCTTTCTTACAAAAATAAAAATAAATAAATAAAATTAAGAAATTGATAACAGATATGAATTGTATTTTTTCTTTGAATTGTAAAATTAAGAATTTAACAGAAAGAAAATAAGGAAAGATAGTGTAGAAGCAGGAAAATTAAGGAATAAAGAGATTA
The DNA here is from genome assembly GCA_963573385.1 of Cacajao melanocephalus. Lineage (NCBI taxonomy): Eukaryota > Metazoa > Chordata > Mammalia > Primates > Pitheciidae > Cacajao > Cacajao melanocephalus. The sequence continues at coordinate 29,982 of CAUYLG010010845.1, read as the reverse complement.
TAATCTAATTTAGGAATGGGAAAGCAACTAGACCATAGCTGACAATGGAGGAATCTAAATCTGTGATAACTAATTAGTCTCGTTTTTATTTTTACCTCTTTTGTAGGAAGAACAGATAGAATATTACCGTGTTCAGGATATTACCACATGAAACAGGGTTATTTGCCACAAACTTCTTTTAATGTCAGTTTTGGCTTAATTTCCCTGTCATTTTTCCCCCTTTCCTTCATTGAGTATGTTAAACATCTACTATGTGCCAGACATATTCACAGGAGATGCTAGACCTCACATTCCAAAAGGAAAGCCTTAGAAGTAAACAGCCAGTTACTAATACAGTATGATAAATGCCGAGATGGATGTAACCTGAGGGTGCCATGGCAACTTCAAAAAAAGCACCAACTCAGTCTTAGGAGGCTGGGAAGGCGTTCTGGGGAAGAAATTTTGGCAGAATCCTGAGGCTTAGAAGATGATGAGCAAGACTGGTGGGACTGGCATTTCAGGAGGATATAGTGACACACACAGGCTCAGAGAGAGAGAGGCACATCTTTGCGGCTGTACTATGTGGCCACCTGTTTTGACCATCACTGCCGAGAAAGACTTTCCTGGGCTTTCACTTCTGCCCCAGCCTTAAAAGACTTACAACCTGCAGTAGACTGACAATTCTCAGGGGTAGGAAGGAAACCATTAGCCTATACCATAACATGGTGAGTGCTTCTTATGTGGCGTGTTTACATTTCTAAGAAATGAGGTTTTACTAAATCAAATGAATCAAAGTGGAGGAGAGTTTCCGACTGGTGGGGTGTAGAAGAGAGATTTCATTCACACAGCTCTTTAAATACATATTATTCCAACCTGAATATTCTTCCCCTTCTCTCATTACAGATGAGATCTTTTCCGAACTTGATCTTCTTAAATTTGTATAGTGTTGAAGGTTCTGTTACATATCGTCTTACTTTATTTTACAAGAGTTCTCTAAGAGTTTTAGTCTTTATTCTGTTTTTTTGCTGGCAACTTATGTACCCCCCTCCTTCCTGCCTGGGCAAGTTTCAGGGTTTCATGTATGCTCCAGCTCACACTGAACCTTGACCGTCGTCCTGCCCTCCTCCCTCCTTCAGTCTCTAAGTGCACTTTGCGTTGGCACCCTCTAACATTGGCTTCTGTGCCGTTGCCAATTATGATACCTCAGTAAATGTGGAGCCTCTTTAAGAGTGAAGAGCAAGGCATTTCCTGCATTGTTTCTCTCTTTGGTGCTTAGCATGTTGTTATGCCCGTAGTTACTATTCATTGAGGTGAGGATCCCATAATTGTTTGGTTCCTGTCAAAAGGTGAATAAGTCTCATTACTTTTAATATTTTTGGACTCAGCAGGAAAAGCCCTATAGGAAAAAAACATTAAGTTCTGTAGTAGAATATTTTGTATTATCTATCTTGAAATTTTTATCAAAACCTCTAATAAATTTTTCCTGGCTGTATAACTAATAAATGCAAATAATTCAGAGGTAGTATCCTCTTACAAAATCTGGCAGGTAAGAAAAACGGAAGTACAGTTATTCTGAATTTGAGCAGAATTGCTATTGACAAATTTTAAAGGCTCATAATTATGTAGATATTTTACGCCATAATATGTCTTCACTTAATAAATTGCTCAAGTGTAAACAACTGGTATTAAAGTTTGGAGTAATACCACTTAACCATAATCATCAGTCTTCTTGGAAAGTATTTGTAGAGCTGTTGTTTTCATTATTCATATTGTCTTAATTACAGGAGGGAATAACTAGTTAAAATGAGTATACTACAGTATTCAGTTCCTGATTATCAAAATCTCTTGTTTTCTTCTGGATAATAAGTACCATTTTTTTAAACAGGAAATTCCTACCTATTCTTCCTTATTGTGTATTGTATTACCAATATAAATGTTTTCTGAGACCTTTTATGGATGATGATTAGATGAATTTTGGGAAACAGGAACGTTCTTTTCTTATACAGGCTGTTGTTGGATTTTGTTTTGATCATGCAGTTGTTCATAGAATCTGTTCTCAGTGGGTAGGGATTCCTTTAGGAGAGTTTTAAAGCCCCCCTGCAGTATGTTTGATAAATTTTGCTCCGTCATTGCACCCCATGCTGTGTCTTTTTATTCCTTTGTATGAATATTACTGAACTGCTGTCTTCTGAGCGGACTGTGACACTGTCAAAAGGAAAGAGGTAAAGAGGATGAGGCGTGGGATCTGTAAGTGGTGGTTACTAAGAGCAGCGGGGTGTGGGGTGCTGCTGAGCTTGGGGAAGCTCACATATTTTGGCACAGAAACTCCCAAAGGCACCGAACTGGATCACCAAGACAACATAGGATGAATGTTAGTGAAACAAAAGGAAAGAGTTTTTTTTTTTTTTTAAAGCATTCAAGAATGAAGGAATTATTCTTTTTTAGAGAAAGAGTATTGCTCTGTCACCCAAGCTGGAGTACAGTGGAACGATCATAGCTCACTGTAACCTTGAACTCCTGGGCTCAAGCCATCCTCCCACCACAGCCTCCTGAGTAGCTAGGTCTATAGGTGTGTGCCACCATGCCTGGCTAATTTTTTATTTTTTATTTGTGTAGAGGTGAGGGTCCTACTATGTGCCCAGGCTAGTCTTAAACTCTTGGCCTCGAGTGATCTTCCCACCTTGGCCTCCCAAAGTGTTGGGATTACAGGTGTGAGCCACCATGCCTGGCCAGAATGAATTACTTTTTCACATGTAAAAATCTGTGAGATAAGAATATCTCAATCTTTATAAATAAGTAAAAATTAAAGATGGGAGAATTTCAGTAACCTGTGACAGTTACACAGCTAGTAAGCAGTTAATCTAGAACTTGGAGCACAGGTCTTGCTGATTCATAGCTATGGTGTTTCCTCTTTACTACATTCTACGTGTATGTGAGACCACAGGGAGAAAGAGATCAGTCACAGACAAATGCTTAAATGTTGCACAGAAGGCAGGTGTATACATGTCTTTAGATATTATTGATTTTGCATTTTCTTCCAGAGTCTGTGCAGCAGTATGTTTCGAAAAACAACAAATAAAACATCTAAAACCAGTACTTTGGTTATTCCCTGTTTGGATACATATTAGACATTTTCCTAAGACAGGAGATTATTGTAACAGATTGCTAAGCTGCTTTTATTTTAAACAGCATAATTATCAGTGAAACAGATAGTGTGGAAAGTAAACAATCTGTTTCAGGATTTTAAAGTTTTATAATACATCGAATGTGTCTTTCAATAGTTGACTCCTAAAATCATGACATAGGTTTCTATCCCCGTGTTTAATTTGATTGAGGAAGGGTTAAAGTTTCAGAAGGAAGAAACCTTTTAAGGAAAAGGGTAGGTAATGGTTGTACACAATATCAATCATGAAAGAACAGTATCAACCATGAAAGATTGTGAAAACATTCATCTTCCACTTCATTTATTAGGAGACCTCCGGTAGCAAATATATTCTTGTTGCAGTCTCTCACCACAATAATTATAAGAAAATTTGGAGAAAGATATTTATGTGGGAATGATAGATGCAATATTTCTCTGAAATTAGTGACATCTTTACATTTTACAGTTTAAGTAGTGTAAGCATTTAGTTTCTTTTGCTAAGCATGTGCTTCCAGGTGTGTGGAAGTCTCACATTTTCCCGCTGGTGTCATCTCTTTATCTACCACAATTATACTTAATTAATACTTAATTTTTTAATTATGTTTTTTGAGACAGGGTCTTATTCTGTCACCCAGGCTGGAGTTCAGTGGTGCACTCATGGCTCAAGCAGTCCTCCCACCTCAGCCTCCCCAGTAGCTGGGAATATACACGCACTCCACCACACCCAGCTAATTTTTTGTATTTTTTGTTTCTCCGTGTTGCCTAGTCTTGTCTCAAACTCCCGGGCTCAAGCAATCCACCTGCCTTGGCCTCCCAAACTGCTGGGATTAACGGGTGTGAGCCCCGACACCTCGCCATGTTTTTATGATTTACTTACTTTGACATCACCCTTTTGGATCCATGTACTGTGTTCCCTTTCCTCGCTTCCTCCTGGGCACACAGAGGACTAGCAGGGCTGACTCAGGGCACAGGGCTGGCACCTTCTGCCACTGTGTGCCAGCAGTCTTCAGACTCTGCCTTTAGTGACTTCTTTTCCCTTCTAGACTGCCCTTCTCTCTCATCTGAACCTGTTATAAATGTGAAAGTGGGAGTAGGAAGAGCAGCCGGGGGCTTCTTAAGATTTGCAGAGAATGCCAGAACCATGATGGCCATATGTGCAGAGTAAAAAACTGAGGAGCTTAACTCTGACAGATTTAAATGTACTTTTGAGTATTTTAAATAAACGATTCCAAAAAATCTAGAACAGTGGCCATGTAGTTTGTAGTACTAATATTCTTAGTGTCTTCTTGTAACCTGTTAGACAGATAGATACAGTAAGTGTATCTTGATATAGAGATGTGGAGTGACTTTTGCTAATATAAATTAGAGGAATAATACATTTATTCTACTTAAATGTTATTTTAACTACTTCAGCTTTCAAATATAAGCCAAAACCAAACTTTAAAATTTTCCTTAAACATTTATGAAGAAATTTGCTCAAACATGCTTGAATTTCAACAGGATCACTTAGTAACTAAATCAAGGATACTTTGGCTTCTCATTGGCCCCCAGTTAAGTCTCCTGTTTTGTCACTGTGGGGGTAATGGTGGTGGGGTGTGTGTGGAGATGCTAGTACAAGTAAGTACATGAATGAGCAAAAGTCAGGGTTAGATCAGCCACCTGGGTTTCTGGGGTTCTTTTCTGTGTTTGCCTTTTCTTCTTCTTCTCTTTACCACCTTGTACTAGATGTTATCAGTCTTTTTTTTATTTTTTATCAATCTGTAAAGTTAAGAAATTTTCATTGTTTTAATTTGTATTACAGGTAACAGTTCAATGGAGCATCTCTCCCTGTGGATACTGATTCAGATTCATTGTACTGTTGTTTGTGGATTTATTCATAGCACTGCTGGCAGCGAGCTGCTTGACATGCTTTAGCTCTGTGTGGTATTCAAAAAGCATTTGACACTTGGATAAAGACTTGGTCAGTTTTATTTATCTTTAATGTGTGTATTTCTTTTTCTTTTCAGTTGCTGATCATCTGGGCTGTGATCCACAAACACGGTTCTTTGTCCCTCCTAATATCAAACAGTGGATTGCCTTGCTGCAGAGGGGAAACTGCACATTTAAAGAGAAAATATCACGGGCTGCTTTCCACAATGCAGTTGCTGTAGTCATCTACAATAATAAATCCAAAGAGGAGCCAGTTACCATGACTCATCCAGGTAAGCAAAACGGGGGTTGTAGATTTTGTTTTTCTTCTTAGAAATCATTGCTTTATAGATAAGCATTCTGTCTCTGCTGAAGCCATGTAATTTCCAGCATAACCCTGTCAGTATTGTCATTTGTTCGTTGAGATGCATATTTTCTTCCCACAGTTGAATTTCTTCTTTTTCATAAGTAATGATGATAGCAGTCTGTAAAACTTGGACATATTAAGTAACGGGCTATGATTAAATCCTTAGTTGTTTTTGCATTTCTACATTTTGCTTAATAACTTTGACAAATAATGTATTTAATTTGGAAGAATTCACCCAGGTTATGTCATGGATTCTCAAGGATTACCTGTCTGGGAAGGATTCTGTTTATTTTATCAGGTTAAATGTTGAAACTAACTTAGTAATTAATAAAATTACGGTAGTAACAATGCTTCTTTATTTCTTGTGGAAGCATTCAGTATATTCTAATTGTTTTAATAGCAGTAGTTGCAGTTTATTGAGCACTTACTATATAAATGCCAGGCACTGTGCTATGAGCTTTTTATGTATCTTTATAGACAGTCTTTACAATAACCGTGCATGTTGTAGGCTCTCTCCCATCTTACAGACCAGGAAGGGGACTGAAACAGGTAAGGACCAGCAGAAGAGTGCTCACACCCGTTTTGTTGATGTTCTGTTAGTTTCACCACTCTGTCTCCTTTAGTTGAAATTAGATGAAATTTAGTTTTGCATTCATGAGAATTTTAGAGTTTGATGTAAAGAACTAACTTTTAATCATGTAATTTTTATATTATTATTTTTAGCAAGTTTCTTGCAAAGACTTGCCCACCTTAATTGAGAGTCATTGGTACTTCCCTGCACCTCTTGATAGAATAGTGCAGGTGGATTAAACTTTAGTGTTCTCTGACTTTCTTTCTTTCTTTCAAACCTAAGCCTTTTAGAAGTAAGATATACTTTGGGAGGCCGAGGTGGGCAGATCACCTGAGGTCAGGAGTTCAAGACCAGCCTGGCCAACATGGTAAAACCCTATCTCTACTAAAAATACAAAAATTAGCTGGGCATGGTGGTGGGCACCTGTAATCCCAGCTGCTGAGGCTGAGGCAGGAGAATTGCTTGAGCCTGGGAGGCAGAGGTTGCAGTGAGCCGAGATTGCACCACTGAACTCCAACCTGGGCGACAGAGCAAGACTTCGTCTCAAAAAAAAAAGAAGTAAGGTGTAATTTTTCCAATTGCAAAAGCAACACATGCTTATTGTAGAAAAACTGAAACTGAAGAAAAGCACAAAGAATAAAATAGAATGTGTGATTTTTCACTATCCAGAGATCACTGGGGTCATGTAACTTTTAATTTATTCAGGGAAACCAACAGAAAATTAAGGGCCAGTTTAATTTAGCTGAACATCTGTGTGGAAATAGGGGACTCAAGACGGTAGTTTTTCTGCTAGGTTTCAGAGCAGGTGCTGGTTTGCTTTCCTCAGTTGTCCCAGAGGGAAGAAAAACTATTTAAAAATTTGGGCCTAATGTAGCTTCATTCATGCTGATTTTTTCTTTACTTAAAACATGAAGAAAAATAAATAGGGAGAGATTCAACTGAGCAAAATATATTTTTCTTTCTTATTAATGTTGTTTTACTTACATGAAACCACAGAGAAGTAGCTAGAATGAGAGTCTTTTAATCAAAGTGTGAGAAGATCTGGGAATTATGAGAGGGAACTGAAATCTTAAAAAAAAAATTTTAATTACTAGTATTTAAAAACGGTGGGAAGCCTATACCATTGTAGCATTTCCCATCTGTGTTCTTTGAAATGTTAGTTTGTTTAGATATGTTTCTAGAGGACTCACGGGGAAACAGTAAGTTTCAGAAAATGCTTGAAATGTATTCCACATTTAGAGGCCCCTACTACTCATGAACGTTTTTGGGTCTCTGAGAAGTCTTTAAGAACCTGTTTTGTCTGGGCATAGTGGCTCACACCTATAATCCAAGCACTTCGGGAACTACTTGGTTAATCAAAATAAAACAGGTACCCTCCTTTTTTTGGGATGAGGGGGAGACAGGGTCTAACTCTGTTGCCCAGGATGCAATGCAGTGGTACGATCATGGCTCCCTAAGCCTGGGGAAGCCAATGCAGGTGTATTGCTTGAGCCCAGGAGTTTAAGACCAGCCTGGGCAACATAGGGAGACCCCTTCTCTACAAAAAAATACAAAAATTAGCTGGGTGTGATGATGCATGCCTGTAGTCCCAGCTACTTGGGAGGCTTAGGTGGAAGGATTGCCTGAACCTAGGGGGATGTTGAGACTACAGTGAGCTGTGATTGCACCACTGCACTACATCCTGGGCAACAGAGTTTGAACCTGTCCCAAACAAACAAAACCTGTTTTATTTTGATTAATCTAGTGTTCTCCAAACCTATTTGACCATGTAACTTTTTACCACAGATTAGTGTATAACAGCACAAATTAAAGAAATGCAGAGGTATAGTTTGAGGTTATATTCTTAGGAAATGGAAGCTTTGTAAGGCAAACAGTGGAGGTGTACATAAGAGCAATGGGAAATGGCTTTATGTTGTGATTAGATTCATAGACAGAATAATGTAGTAAAGTAAATTGGGTAAATTGGTACAATACTTAGGAGAAAAATTTGGCATTGTCTGGTATAGTTAAAGACTCTGCACACTGTGATCAAGTAATTTTACTCCTAGATACATACTCCAGAGTACTTTTCAAACTTTAAAACTTTAACGTGCATCTCCGAATTTTGCTGAAATGCAAATTCTGATTCAGTAAGTCTGGAATGTGGCCCAAGAGTCTGTATTATTAACAAGTTTCTAGGTGACACTAATGTTGCTGGTCTACAGATCTTGCTTTGAGAAAGAAGGCAGTAAAGAAAGGAAACCTAGGTTTTAGTCCCAGATTTTCCATTGACATGCTCTGTCACATGGGCCAAGTTGCCTCCTATGTCAGGGTTGGAGTATAGAAGCCTTCTTCTGTAAGGCATCCTATGACTCTAAATCTAGACTCTGTGGAAGGCCATGAATCCTTCTATGGTAGAGCACAACCACTGTTTGCCGTTCTCCCAGATTTCACCTCCAACCGTGTGGGAGCCAGTGGACAGATTGCATGTACTTACACAAGCACTGATATCCTCTCTCTCTTTCCTTCTTTACACCCTTGTTACTCTTGCATATGTGCGTGGATGACATGTATGAGAATATTCATTACAGCATTGTAACAACAGATTATTGAAAATACCTATGTCTGTCATAGAGGACTGGATTATGGCATGTTTATGCAGCAGTTAACTGTCAATGCATTAAAGCCACATGTATTTACATGAGTAAATCTCCCAGACACAGTAAGTTATAGAAGAATATTTATAGTCAGATATGATTTGAATAAAATTAAAATGCAGAACATTTTAATTAAGTAATTAAGAGCATGCATATAGGTATAAATGAAGAAAAACATAAGATTAAGAAATACAAAATTTAGGAAATGATTCTCTGGAGAGGGAAGAAAGGAAATAGGATCAGAGAGGAGTAAACGTATCTGTAATGTTTCATTTCTTAAGCTGAGTGTGTGGGTAGACATATTTATTATATTCTCTGCAATTTTTGCTTTTTTGAAATACTTCAAAATAATCATTAGAGAAAAACTTTGTGAAATATTTATAAAGCAGGCTTAAATATAATAGAGCAGTAGGGATAGCACTTCTGGTTAAGACCAAGTGAAGAATCAGCAAATCTTCCAAAAAAGCAGCTATAAAACTGGACAAAATTGACAAAACAGCCATTTCAGTGTTCTGGATGTCTGTGAAGGGACAGTAATCTGAGACACATTTATGCTTTGAAAAACTGCCAGAGTTCAGGTAAGAACAATGGAAATTTGTGGTTTAGCAGGGTGCTGCTTCCCAAACTCCCCAGGCAGTGCTGTGTGGAGTTCCTGCCAGTGTGGAACAGACTGCAAGGACTGACAGTTTGCTCTGTGTGATGGAAAGGGCTCTTTCTGTTTGCAGTGGTGAGTGACTCCAGTGTCCAGTGTCATTGTCTTCACAGAGGCAGGCTCGCAGAGGAAAGCCAGTGACTGGGCAGTTCCTAGGAAACCAGTCTTACTAAAAAGAAGTGGGGAAAAGAACTTAGAACAATAACAAACTAAGTGGAGACATTCTGGTTGCATGCCACAGTGAAAATAGATTTCATGTGTTTAACCCAGTCTGTTACTAAATAAAAGTGAACAAGCAGAAACGGCAACACCACCAATTTTAACAGGGAAAATATCAGAATCCAGAGTTGCTACAATACGTTGTCTAAAATGTTCGCTTTTCAGATATAAGACATGCAAAATATAGAGATGTGTGACTCATATTCAGGAAAACAAAAGTCTATAGAAACTTTCTGTGAGTGTCTCTAGATAATGGATTTAGCAGAGAAAAACTTCAAAGCAATGAATATAAATATGTTTAAAGACTAAAGGACACTATTTAAAGAATCAAAGTATGACAGTAATGAGTGGCAGCAATGGGTCAACGAATAGAGATTGTCAGTAAAGATCATAAAAATTATTTAAAAGAGCCAGATAGGCATTCTGAAATTGGAGAGTATAATTTTGGAAATGAAAAATTCACTAGAGGCCTTCAACAGCAGATAAAAAATAGTAGAGGGAAGAATCAATTGAAGGAAAATGAACAGAGCCTCAGATCACTGTGGGACACTTATCAGACACACCAACATATGTCAGATTCAAAGATATACAAAGCCAAAAACCGACAGAATGGGAAAGAGAAATAGACAGTTCAACCATTATAGTTGGAGATTTTTTAACGCCCTACTCTTAGTAATTGACAGAATAGCTAGATAGAAAATTAGCAAGCGTATAGAAAACTTCACCAACACTGTTAACTAACTTGACCTAGCCAACGTATGTAGCACATTCTACGTACTGACTGGAGCACACGTTCATTTCAAGCACACATGGAACATTCTCTAGGATAGACCATATGGTTGGCTATAAAACAAGTCTGAATATATTTTAAAAGATTGAAATTGTACAATTGTACAAAGTGTATTCTTCAACCACAACTAAAGAAGAAAATCTGGGAAATTCCCAAGTATTTGAAATTAAGCAACACATGTCTAAATAACACATGGGTCCAATAAAAAATCAAAAGGAAAATGTGAAAACATTTTGAACCGAATGGAAATGAAAACACATCAGAATTTTTAGGATGCTAGGAAAGCAGTACTTAGATGAAAATTAATAGCTTTAAATATCTAGGTTAATAAAGGTCTAGAATCAATCAACTAAGTTTTACCTTCAAAAACTATAAAAAGAGGAACAAACAAAACTCCAGACCAGTAGAACAAAGGAATTAATAAAGATTAGAGGAGAAATAAGTGAGACAGAAAAGTTATAAAGTCAATGAAACCCAAAAGTTGGTTCCTTGGAACTATCAATAAAATTGATGAACCTTTAGATAGACTGATTGACAATAAAAAAGAAGACAGTTTACCAAAATCACAACTGAAAAAGGACATCACTACTAACTCTACAGAAACTTAAAGGATTATAAAGGAATATTGTGAACAACTTTATGGTAACTATGTCTGGGGTCCCCTTGACCATCCACAGGTTCAGTGATTCACTAGGACTCACAGGACTCAACACATAGTCATACTCACAGTGAGTCACTCTTATGGTAATGTAATCCTCCCCAAATTCGTTTTCCCAGATGTCACCCAAGGGCCAACATTGTAAGCAGGCCCTTTGAAGGATAGTAGTTCAAACCTGCTATGTTTACTTTTTTCTATACACTGACAAGTTAGACACCTTAGATGAAATGAACAAAAATATATCCTAAAAATATACAGGTTGTCAAAACTGACTCAATAAAAAGCAAATCTAAGTAGACCTATAATAAGTAAGAAATTGAATTGGGGATTAAATATCTTCCTATGAAATTCACTAGTGCAGTCTATCAAATATTTAAAGAAATAATAATTCTGATCCTTCACAAACTTTCAGAAAATAAAGAACATTTCCAAACTTATTCGGTGGAGCCAGTTTTTACCTTCATATCAAAGCCAAACAAAGATATCCATGAAAACTATATACCAATAGCCTTTGTGAATGTAGGCATAAAATTTTTTTTAAATGTGTAGCAAATAAAATCTAGTAACATATAAAATGGATTAGATTCATTACTCCAGGAATGGGATATATGGGGTTTTTTTTACATCTGAAAATCAGTAAAATGAATGAAAAAGGCAACTAACCATTTTCGGTAGGTGTAGAAAAAGCATTTGACAAAATCTCAGTACCTATCGTGATTAAAAAAAAAAAAGCTTTCAATACATTAGGAAACATCCTCAGCCTGATAAATATCATTGATGAAAAATCTGCAGGTAACATCATATTTGATGGTGAAAGACTAACTGCTTTCTCCCTAAGATCAGTAACAAGCCAAGGATGTCCACTCTTAACTTCTATTCAACGTTATGCTTACTCAACATTTTTCTTGTGATTTTAGCCATTGTAGAAAGGGAAGAAAAGAAATAAAAGGCGTCTGGTTTGGAAAGGCAGAAGTAAAACTCGTTATTCACAGATTGTGTATGTAGAAAATCAGATAGAATTTATTAAAAAGTCACTAGATCTAATACACAAGTCTAGAAAGGATATAGAATACTAAGTCATTATACAAAATCCAATTGTATTTATTTATTTATTTATTTTGGAGACAGAATCTTGCTCTGTTGCCCAGGCTAGAGTGCAGTAGCACGATCTCAGCTCACTGTAACCTCTGCCTCCTAGATTCAAGTGATTCTCCTGTCTCAGCCTCCCAAGTAGCTGGGATTATAGGCACGTACCACCATGCCTGGCTAATTTTTGTATTTTTAGTAGAGATGAGGTTTCACCATGTTGGCCAGGCTGGTCTCGAACTCCTGACCTCAAGTGACCTGCCCACCTGAGCCTCCCAAAATGCTGGGATTACAGGCGTGAGCCACTGAGCCCAACCAAAAATGACAGTTGTATTTCTGTATGCTAGCCATGAATGTTCCAAAAATGTTCCATGAAATTAAGAAGAGTTCATTCTCAATAGCCTAAGAACAAAAACTTGTTAAAAAGAAATGCAAGACTTACACATTGAACCTACACACATTATTGAGAGAAATCCAAGAAAATCTCAGCCAGGTGTGGTAGCACACACCTATAGTCCCAACACTTTGGGAGGCCAAGCCGGGAGGATCACTTGAGCCCCAGGAGTTCAAAACCAGCCTGGGAAACATACAGGGACCCTCTCTCTACAAAAAAATAAATAAATAAATAAATAAAGTAGCTGGGTGTAGTGGTATGCATCTGTGGTCCCAGCTACTCAGGAGGCTGAGGTGGGAGGATCATTTGAACCAAAGAGGCAGAGGTTTTAGTGAGCTCAGATGGTGCCACTGCACTTTCTCACCTGGGCAACAGAGTGAGACCCTATCTCAAAGAAAAAAGAAAAGAAAGAAAATCTGGATAAATGGATAGTCCTTTCATATCCTTTGATTCCAGTGTTTAATATTGTCAAGGTGGCAGTTATCTTATAATTGATAGACAAATTCCTTGTGGTACGTACCTCTGCAGATCACAGCACATGTTTTGTAGAAATTGATAAGCTGATCTTAAAATTGTATGGAAATGCAAAGTACCTGGAATAGCTAAACTGTTTTCAAAAAAGAACAGTATTAGAGGATTTAACACTACTCCCTTTCACAACTTCAGTAATCAAGGCATTGTGGCATTAGTAGAAGGATAGGCATGTAGATCAATGGATCCAAATTGAGAATCTAGAAGTAAATATTTTTATGGTCAGTTGATTTTCAACAAAGTTGTCATGATCATTCAATGGGGGAAGTACAGTGTTTCAACGGCTGGTGCTAAAACAATTGTTATCTACATGCAAATTTAAAAAAAGGAGCCAGGCCTGGTGGTTCATGCCTGTAATTACAGCATTTTGGGAGGCGGAGGTGGGAGGATCACTTGAGCCCAGGAGGTTGAGGCTGCAGTGAGTTATAATTGCGCTACTGCACTCTAATCTGGGCAACAGAGCAAGACTGTTTCTATGAATGAATGAGTGAATGAATGAATGAATGAAGAACAGAGACCTTATACTATATAAAAATGACTTCACAGTGGATATTAGACAAAATGTTAGAAATAAAACTGTAAACTTTTAGAAGACAGTCTGTGATTTTGAACAAGAAGTTCTTGGCTGGTCGCCGTGGCTCACACTTGACATCCCAGCACTTTGGGAGGTGGAGGCGGGTGGATCATGAGGTCAGGAGGTAGAGACCATGCTGGCCAACATGGTGAAACCCCGTGTCTACGAAAAATACAAAAATTAGCTAGATGTGGTGGCACATGCTTGTAATCCTAGCTACTTGGGAGACTGAGGCAGGAGGATTGCTTGAACCAGGGAGTCAGAGGTTAACAGTTAGCTGAGATTGTGCCACTGTACTCCAGCCTGGCAACAGAGTGAGACTCCATCTCAAAAAAAAAAAGTTCTTGCCTATGACTCCAAACACACTGTTTATTTAAAAAAAAAAATCAGATTTTATCAAAATTAAAACCTTTGTCATTCAAAAGAAACCATTAACACAATGAAAAGATACAAACAAAATATTTTTGGATCATACATCTGATGTAGGACATGCATCCAGAATATTTAAAGAGCTCTTATAAATTAATAAGATAAACAACCTAGTTTTACAATGGCCAAAGGATTTAACCATTAGACATTTTATTGATCATTAGAAAAATGCAATCAAAACAACAATACAATCAAAGCAATACTATTTCACGTCCTCTAGAATGATTATAATTAAAAAGGCATATAGTACCAAGTTTTATTGAGGATGTGGATAAACTAGAATCCTTATGTATTACCAGTAAAAATGTGAAATGATACAACCAGTTTGGAAAATAGTTTGGCAGTTTCTTTAAAAGTTAAACATAAAAATACCATATGATCCAGTAGTTCCACTCCCAGAAATCTAAGAGAAATGAAAACAGTGAAATGTCCACACAAAAACTTGTACACAAATGCTTATAGCAGCATTATTTATTATAACCAAAAAACTTGTTCATCAACTGGTGAATGAATAAACAAGATATACGTCCATACAATGGAATATAGTTTAGAAATTATAGTTGGCCCTTGAACAATGAGAAGGTTAGGGTCACTGACCCCATGCAGTCAAAAAGCTGCACGTAACTTTTGCCTCCCCTCAAATTTAACTTTTTTTTTTTTTTTGAGACAGAGTCTTGCTCTGTCACCCAGGCTAGAGTGCAGTGGTGTGATCTTGGCTCACTGCAACCTGTGCCTCCTGGGTTCAAGCGATCTCCTGCCTCAGCCTCCCAGGTAGCTGGGATTACAGGTGCCCACCACTGCGCCTGGCTAATTTTTTTTTTTTTTTGTATTTTTAGTAGAGACAGGGTTTGACCATGTTAGCCAGGCTGGTCTCAAACTCCTGACCTCATGATCCATCTGCCTCAGCCTTCCAAAGTGCTAGGATTACAGGCGTGAGCCACTACTCCCAGCTTTTTTTTTTCTTTTTTAGAGACGGAGACTCACTCTGTTGCCCAGGATTGAGTGCAGTGGCATAATCTCAGCTCACTACAACCTCTGCGTCCCGGGTTCAAGCAATTCTCCTGATACAGCTTCCCAAGTAGCTGGGATTACAGGCATGTGCCACCACACCCAGCTAATTTTTGTATTTTTAGTAGAGATGGAGTTTCCCCATGTTGGTCAGGCTGGTCTCAAACCCCTGACCTCATGATCTGCTCACCTCATCCTCCCAAAGTGTTAGGATTACAGGCGTGAGCCACTGTGCCCAGCCCCAAATTTAACTACTAATAGCCTACTGTTGACCAAACGCCTCACTGATAACATAGTTGATTAATACATATTTTGTGTGTTTTATATGTTATGTGCTATTATTTAAGAAAATGTTAAAATCATATGGAAGAGAAAATATATTTGCTATTTATCATGTGGAAGTTGCTCAAATCACTGTAATGGTTTTCATCCTTCTCTTCTTCCCACTGAGTAGGCTTAGCGGGGAGGAGGAAGAGGACGGTCGGTCTTGTTGTCTCAGAGATGGCCAAGGAGGAAGAAATTTGGCATTAAGTGGATCTGCACAGTTCGCCCTGGTGTTGTTCTCAGTTGTAAATGGAATTAACTCCTAACACATGGATAAACCTCAAAAGCATTATGCTAAATGAAAGAAGCCAGACACAAAAGGCTACTATTATATACTTCCATTTATGTGAAATGTCTAAGAAAATCAAACCTACAGAGACGGAAAGCACATTAGTGGCTGTGGAGGGTGGAACTGGGCATGAAGATTAATTGCAGTGAGAATGAGGGAGGTGATGTGTTGGCAAGCATCAGTAATCCCAGCTACGTCGGAGACTGAGGTGGGAGGCTCCCTTTACCCCAGGAGTTCAATTCTAGCCTGGGCAACACAGCAAATCCCCCATCTTTTAAAAAACAAAAAATAAAACACCAAAAAGGGAACGTGCATTTTTGAAAAGGGCATGAGTAAATTTTCTGGGGGTGATGGAAATGACCCAAAACCGGATGTAATGATGGTTGCACATCTCTATAATTTTACTCAAATCACTGAATTGTACACTTACAAAGATTAATCTTACGGCATGTAAATTACACCTCATTAAAGCTGTTTTTAAAAAATATAGTGCAAACTAAAGTTCCAAAGTAACACAAATATAAGATTCTTAAATAGGTTTAAGTTGTATGCCCTCAAGTATTCTTACTTGGAGGGACAAAGCAAGTATTCATGAGGTGATCTTTTGTTACTTTTATTCATATTTTAAGTATTCAAGATAGAAATTAAAAGACCATATAAAGAAACAATGATATTAAAAAGTAGGCAGTGGCTGGGCATGGTGGCTCATTCTTGTAATCCTAGCACTTTGGGAGGCTGAGGCGGGCAGATCACCTGAGGTCAGGACTTCAGGACCAGCCTGGCCAACATGGTGAAACCCCGTGTCTACTAAAAATACAAAAAATTAGCTGGGTGTGATGGTACAGGCCTGTAATCCCAGCTACTCGGGAGACTGAGGCAGGAAATTCCTTGAACCCAGGAGGCGGAGGTTGTAGTGAGCCGAGATCATGCCACTGCACTCCAGCGTGTCAACAAAGCGAGACCTTGTTTCAAAAAAAGAAAAAAAGAAAGAAAGAAAAAAAAAATGGATAGTGGCCGGGTGTGGTGGCTCACACATGTAATCTCAGCACTTTGGGAGGCCTAAGCGGGGTATCGCTTGAGTCCAGGAGTTCTAGACCAGCCTGTTCTAGACATAACAAAACGCTATCTCTACTAAAAATACAAAAATTAGCCACACATGGTAGCGCTTAACCTGTAGTCCCAGCTTCGTTGGAGGATGAGGTGGGAGGATTGCTTGAGAGCCTGGGAAGTGGAGGCTGCAGTGAGCTGAGACCACACCACTGCACTCCAGTCTGGGCAACAAAGCCAAACCCTTTCTAAAAAAAAAAAAAAAAAGGGACAAGAGGCTAGGTGTGGTTGTCTTATGCCTTAATTGTAACACTTTCAGAGGCCAGAGTGGGAGGATCACTTGAGGCCAGGAGTTCAAGACCAGCTTGGGCAACATAGTGAAACTCCATCTCTATTAAATGAAAAAAGTTGACAAGAAAAATGTAAAAGTAAAGACATTTGCTTTGCTTTATGATTACTAGAAACATGCTGAGTATAAGATTGAGAGATTAATTATGAAGACATGCCCTAAACATACACATTATGCATTTTAGAGTTAGAAATGTAAGCCAGACTACTCTAGGTTAGTAAGTTTTATTTAATCTAAAAAGTTACACAGTTATTTAAATGGAAAACATGGATGTGGTGTTCACAAAAGCAATGGAAGCAAACTTGTTTGTTAAAAAAATTTCTGCAACATAAATTTGCTTTTATTTATTTATTTTTTTGAGATGAAGTCTTACTCTGTCGCTCAAGCTGGAGTGCAGTGGTGAGATCTCGGCTTACTGCAACCTCTACCTCCCAGGTTCAAGCTGTTCTTCTGCCTCAGTCTCCCGAGTAGCTGGGACTACAAGCATGCACCAGCATACCTGGCTAATTTTTGTATTTTTAGTAGAAATGGGTTTTACCATGTTGGCCAGGCTGGTCTTGAACTCCTGACCTCAGGTAATGCACCTGCCTCGGCCTCCCAAAATGTTGAGATTACAGGTGTGAGCCACCACACCTGGCCATTTTTATTTTTAAGATAAGTGAAAATGCCATTTTGTTTGGGAATTTGTGAATTATCTGCAAACTAACTCATTTTGGTGTCCGAAAGGATTCTTAGTTCTTGGTTAGCGCTTTTGTCCTTTTTCTTTGAGCTATTCCTGTTTCCCCTTGGAACTTCTAGGCCCATTGTCTCCTGTTTTCCAGACAGAATAAATTCTTGGTTTCATTCTGTTCTCAGTGGAGATTCTGCTTGTTAGATATTCATCACCTTAAAAAAACATCATTGAAATAGTTCATCTAATTTATAGATCACTGTTTCCACAGCTGTCTCAGTTTCTTCTGGTTTGTTCATCCTCCAAAATCATATTTAAAAATTTATCACAGATTTTAATTTTTTATGACATTCTCAATCATTTTTAGTTATAGAAGAAAAAATGAGTTTTAGTTTGATGATATAGTACCTCTAAAATAGAGAAAAGAATTTGGCACAAATGTTAAGCAGTCACAAGATTAGGATTGAATCTTAGACCAAGTTGATTATCAGCCTTGTGAGTTCAGGTCACTAAGTCCTTAAACTAGCGTCCTCATCTTTCTAAAAGAAGATGATTACAAAATTTATTGAGATAACAAATTTGTTTAATGTATAACAGTTGTACAATTGTTCTTGTGCTTAGAATAAGCAGTACCTTTTATACAATTATGAAATCAATTCTTTTATTTTGAGATTGGTGCTTTTAAAAGAATTTCTGAGTGTACTTTTTCTTCATTCTGCTGGCATTCTTCCATATAACTTAATTATTTAAAATATATCTAGTACAAAAAATAGTTAATCAACAGGTACTGATTTACACCTGCTCTATGCAGGCATTCTGCAATGGACACTGTAGGGATTTGTAGAAAAATGTACAAGTGAGTGTCTGCAAGGAACACTTCCTCCCTTAGGGAGACACACATGCATGAAATAACTGGGGAACCACTCAGTGCTTAACTTTGCATACCTACGCAGTGGGATCAGCCATAATATTATCATGAAAGGGCTTCTGACTCAGGTCTAGAATACTTAATATAGGAGGCATTTGTTGTGCTAGACCCTAAATAATTAGGATTACTTAGGATTTGACCAGAAAGAGAAGACACTCAGTAGGGGAGCCACATGAATCCAAAATCTGGTTCAAGTAGAAAGGATCTGAAGGAAATATAGAAAATTAGGTGACTGCAATAGAGGGGTTTGGATTCTATATGCTAATTGTTTTTTGAGCTCTTGTTAGATCTCTAGATGTAAACAAGACACACATGGTACCTCTTTCCATGGAGTTGTAATCAAGCAGAGAAGATAAACATTGAGTAGGAAGTCATGATTAAGGGAAGTGACTTAGGTCCAAGGGGTCAGAGAGGAATGCCTTGAGGAAACGACATCTGAGTAGGAGTTCAGGAGTTGAGAAGAGTATTCTAGGCACAAGAACACCTCGTGAGTGAAGGATCTGAGGTGGGGAAAAGCAAAACAAAAGTAATTTTAAGTACAGGGAAAAAAACAGCATGGCTCAACATGGTGGATGGGGTAATAGTAAATTCAAGTCAGAGCAAAAGTGTGCCTAAAGCAAGGACTGTTACTTAGTAACATGGTAGGATTTGAAAGGAGGGAGGTGTGGTTATCTCCATCTTTGAGGTGGATGCCGCATGAGCTGTGCTGCCCAACGCTACACTAGGGTGTGCAGTATCATCTGCAGCAGCCACAGAACCTGGGAGCCAGAGCCCCGCTGAATGATGACAGCTGTCTCAAGCAGCTAGCAGGGTACCTAGCATCTTCTCTGCCATCCAATTGGGACCTGGAAAACCCACCAGGAAGCATTAGGTGGCGATGTGGAGGGAACCAGTGGTGGCCACAGAAGCCCCACAAGGCGCAGTTCCCGCAAGTGAAGTGTGGAGGGGAAGAGCAGGAAGGCATGCGTCCTGGCTGATAGGGTTCTTAATGAAGCCCATGCTCAGGGTGAGAGGGCCAGTGGCTATAGAAAGGTCCCATTTCAGGCCGGGCATGGTGGCTCATGCCTGTAATCCCAACACTTTTGGAGGCTGAGGTGGGTGGATCATCTGAGGTCAGGAGTTCGAGACCAGCCTGACCAACATGGAGAAATCCTGTCTCTACTAAAAATACAAAATTAGCTGGGCGTGATGGCACATGCCTGTAATCCCAGCTACTTGGGAGGCTGAGGCAGGAGAATCACTTGAACCTGGGAGGTGGAGGTTGCAGTGAGGTGAGATCGCGCCATTGCACTCCAGCCTGAGCAACAGGAGCAAAACTCCATCTCAATTTAAAAAAAAAAAAAAAAGGTTCCATTTCAGTCCAGCAAGCTGCACTAGCTGAAAGCTTGTCCTGAGAATGGGGTCAGAAGTTCAGGTTCAGTAGCACAGAGAACACACACAGCATCAGAAGCTTCTCTGGCTCTCGTCTTTTCAGGCAGGCATTCACGATAAATCTCCAGAATTATGATCCTCTTCTGACTTTTCTATGCCATAGCTCTCTGCCTTTCTGTTTCTGCTTATACTCAGAGAAAGTCATTATACACTGGCAACACCTTGCTTTCCAGATTAATCAATGTGTTACTCAGTTCTCTCCCTCCACAGATAACCCTTCTGACTCTGTAGGGCTGTTTGTCTACAGCCATGTGTCAGAATCACTTACAGTAATTGGAAAGACACTGATTCCAGTATCTTCCCCCAACCCCACCCAAGACAGTCTCAAGGGATGGACCCAGAGACCCATGCTTTCACCCTGTCCTGCTTTATGTGCCAGTTTTGCCCTCCCTTCATTGTAGGGCAGAAGCAATGGGTTAGCAGCTCTCTGTGCTGTGCATTTCAATATGAACTAATAAGATCTGGTAAAAGTCAAAAGGAGAGAAACCTGGATCACTGCCCTTGCTGAGTTTACAGTCCAAGGCTCCTGCAGTCTTCAGAGCCCTCTCTGTAGCTCTATGATGGTATTGTCCTTTTCCTTCCATGTTGTCGTTATTTGCATACTTGACTGGCAGTAAGGAAAAGCCTAGTGTTTCGTTAAGTTAAGGTTTGTGTCATGTCTTTCGGGTCTCTGCAGTGGTCAGCAAAATGCCCTGAACAAAATAAATATGGGTTACACTGAAATGATTTTATTAAGATATTTATTTTTTAAGCTTTCTTTCCATTTAAGGCTACATTTAATACCTAATTTAAAAATTCCACATTGGAATCAAAGTATTCCATATATACTATATGTACCAATATAAGTGTAAGTATTTTGTTTTCTTGCCTTGTCAACCAAGATGTTGGTCCTGTTTATAAAAAGTATGCCCTTCACCTGATGACTGAAGGACATCTGTCCCAATGCCCTGTCCATGACATCATTGACAGGAAGGGCTATTCAGTATGTGGTTTCATTTGTTACCTCTGCTTAGCAGAGTGAGTTCTTTGTCATGTAGTAAGCAGATCTGTGGTAGTATGAAGGGGAAGTTATGGGCTCTTGGATAATTTGCAATAATGTGTACGTATCTAAAAGTTAAGGATCTATTTTCGTGGTTTTAAAAAGTTTATATAGACTTTACTGTTATTGTTTAACCATCTTAAGTTGTGTTAAATAACTCAGAAATAGTTGTAGTTTTATCTGTGTGTCTGTAAGAATTTTGTGGACATTCTTTCCATTGTAAAAAGGAAGATGAGGTGATTTAGATAAACATGTAACCAAATTATGTTGCTTTTTAATCTTTTTATCAATCAGCAATATCAGATGCTTCTTACTGGGTTTCTTGGACAGTTAAATAAAAGTAGTTGAATGGTTCTTCACCTTTTTTTCCATCATAGTCTCTTAAAAACTTTTTTAGCTCTGTATTTATTATCTAGCATTGAATAGAAAAATGTCATACTTTGTAAAATATAGAAAATTCATTGTGAATACAAAAAAATACTTTATATGAAAACAAGAAAAAAAAATCACCAACACATTATAGAATACTTTTAAATATCAGTAGTTTGGGCCACTTAACGTAAGTCTATTTTCTTTATTCTAAAAGCCCATCAAGAAAATGAGTAATATAATCATACTATTGTTTTACCATTTAAAATTTTTTAGCTTCTAATTGAATATGGATTTAACTACCTCAGAAAAGATGGAGCTTGCAGTTGAAGTGTACCGCTGTGGCAGGAAATAAGGGTTTAAATTATATTTATATTTTTGCCTGAGTTTGCACATGCTTCTACTGTATCTTCCATCTGGTTCATACTTTTTTAAAAAAAAAATTCATAATTATCAAAATCTAAAACTGAAACACTTAAGCAGTAGCTTTTAAAAAATAAAAATAGCCCTTAAAAAATAAATGCAATGGTTCCATTTTAAAACTTCCATAAGCTCTTAATTTTCATTTTTTCTTTAAATCTGAAGTGGAACTGGAGAGCGCCTCCACTGTCAGATACATGAGACTATTTACTAGCCTTCCTGGCAGGCTCTGTGTCCCAAGTGGGTTGTTTGAGGTCATCACTTGATTTTACTTTTTTTGTCTTTCCTGTGCTTCTCTTGAGGACTGGCAGCAGAAGAGGAGGAAGGTAAAATCATATAAAGGATCTGCTTGGATTTAGAATACCGCTTTAGAAATCAGTTTCCTAGGTTCCAGGATGGAAGATGTTCTTAACTGATAGCAGTTCATATAATGATGAACCTGGCCTTGTAGTGATGATCTCAGAGTTGGTGTCACTGGCACAGCTGCTAAGGAGGATCATGCAGACTTAGGTTGTAGGTGTTAGAAGTCTGGGTCAGGATCTGCTACCCTGGATTGATGCTTACAGTGCTTCTCAATTCAGGATGGAAGTGGAGGACAAGGCAAGGGGTATTTTGGGACAGTTATTTTGCTCTGCAGGTTGTCTTTTGCATTAGAGTGTTTAACCTCCCAGGCATGGGCCTGCTAAATGCTGATGGCTCACCTCCATGCTTGTAACCACATAGGGACCCCCACCCCCAGCGTTTCCAGACACCCCCAGGAGAGCTTTACTGGCCCTTTTGAGACCCGCTGTCAAATGCTTAAGTTCAAGGAGCCTTTAGAGGAAGAATGAAAAGGGGCCCTCAGTCATGAAGGGAATGGGAATGCCAAAACTTGTGGAAAAATGGTAGGCTTTTGTATTTGCCTGCATACTAACAGTTCTGGTGTTCTTTACTTCTTTCTGAGTTTCCAAGTTTCCATTTGGTGTAACTTCCCTTTTTTTAATCATTTCATGCAGCACAGATCTCCAGGTACTGAATTCTCTCAACATTTATTTATCTGAAACTGCCTTTTTTTGCTACCATTTTTCAAAGACAGGTATAAATTTTTGTGTTGACAGAATTTTCCTTTCAGCACTTTAAAGGTATTTCTTTGTTTTCTAGCTTGTATTTTTTTCTGATGAGGAGTTGTTCCCTTTTAGATAATGAGTCGTTAAAAAACAACAACAACAACAACAACAAACTTTACTTTTTAGAACAGTTTTACCTTTATAGAAAAATTGTGAAGATAGTACAAAGAATGCCTGCAAACCCTGTACCCAGTTTCCCGTTAGGTACCATGTAAGATGTTGATTTGTTGTACTCCAGTGAATTAATGTTTACACATAATTATTAACCAAAGTCTATTACTTTATTCGTATTTCCTTAGTTTTCACCTAGTTTTTTTTCTGTTCTAGGATCCCACCCAGGATACCACATTACATTTAGTCATCATGATCCCTTAGTTTCTTCTTGGTTGTGATACTTTTTCAGACTTTCCTTGTTTTTGATGACCTTGACAGCTTTGAGGACTACTGATCCAGCATGTTGTAGAATGTCCTTCAACTGGGACATGTGTGATGGTTTTCTTATAACTAGGCTAGGGATATGGGTTTTTGGGAAGAAGACCACAGGGATTTGTAAAGTACCATTAGCACGCATCCTATCATATCAAGTTTATGTGCTATCAGTGTGAATTATCACCATTGATGTTGACATTGGTCACCTGGCTGAGGTAGTGTTTGTCAGGTTCTCCACTGTAAAGTTAACTTCCTTTTCCCCCTTCCATACAATAACTTTGACATCACTGTGCACAGCCCAGACTTAAAAAGTGGGGATTTATGCTTCATCTTCCTCAGGGCAGAGTATCTACAAAATTATTTGGAATTTTTCTGCATGGGTGATTTGCCTCTGCTCCATTTATTAATTTATTCAGTCATTTCTTTATATCAGTATGGATTCATGGATATTTATTTTATACTTTGGATTATAATACCTTACAACTTTGTTACTTTACATTCTTCCAGTTTTGGCCACTGGATCTTTGTGTTGACTCCTGTGTCCTTTGACATGTCCCCATTGTTGTAGGTGTTGGTTTTTTGGTTTGGTTTGGTTTTTGAGCACTTTCTTGCTTTCTGGTGCTGTAAGATGTGCCAGGCTCATTTTGCATATATTTTCTGCCCCTTGAACATTATTGAACTTCATGAGTAATGGCATATCAGTCCTAGAAGCAGCCGTTTCTCCAAGGAACCCTGGTTTCTGTTTATTGGAGAATGGTATTAAAAACCAAGATCCGGGTATTAAAAACCAAGATCCGGGCATTAGATGTGATTGTTACTACCGAGATGTCTGTTGTTTCTGAGCCTTCTCAGCTAACAGAACAAGGAAATACATGCATGTATCCTAACCCCTGCGTATATTCATATCTATAAATATTTCTATCTGTAATCATCTGCATTGATATTAAGCTAAAAATGAGTTCATACTTATGTCTCCAACTGTAATACGTTGCCACATGGATCTTTCTAGCTCTCTCTCCTTTCTTATCACTAAGCTCCCACTCCTAAATGAAAAACCTGGCTCTTGCCATCCTATATCTGTTTACTTAATTATTCAGTTCACTGAACTCCCAGATTTATAAATTCTTTAAAAGACCTTCAAATCTGTTATTTACATTAGAGTTCTAGTGCTTGGTGTGAAAGCTTCTGTAGGCCACTTTCCTCCCAACCTACATCTCCCTTGGTTGGAATGCCTAACTCTGTGCCTAATGTTTCTTTTCCCACCCATTTCAAATTCTTTTATCAACAACTTATAAGAAAGCACAAATGTAAGCATCTTACTTAAAAAGGGTACAAAACTAGTGAGGTGAAATCTTGAAACATAGATAAGAAGAAAGTATTCATTAAGTCACCCTGCAAATGGGTTGTTTAAAACTAGTATAGCAAAGGTGTTTGGAGATATGGCTTAAGTAGCAGTTCAAGTGGAGAAGGAGAATGCCTGGGAACCTTCAGTCATGTGAGTTCCATGTACACTGATATGTGCCGTGGCTTCAAAAAATTATATTGGAATCCTGGGCTGTATCCCTGTGGACATAATCAGATGTAGGGAGATGTTAGTGTGTCATGCGACTTTTGATACTGAAAGTATTGTATTTATAGTTAACATTTACTTTAGTAAAGGTACTGAAAAACTGATGTCCAGAAAAGAATAAGATGGGAAAGCTCTGTACACAGGGTCTTATGAAACATAACTTAGAATTTCAGCATCAAAGTGAATAAAGTTAGTAGCTGTTTCAACCCATTGAATAAAATAGGAACCATGAATCCATACTGATCTAAAAAGTAAAAGTAAACTGAAGGTTTGATGAGGATGGAATATTCACCTACTCTTAAAGCACCTCCCCACAGAATACATATTAATTACAAAGGGGAAAAGAGGAACTTCATGGTGCAGATGCCTGGAGGACATCACCTTTCCCAAATTATCAAAGTGACCTTCATCAGTAATGGCACATAAAAAAAGCTGTGGGCCACCTGGTGGTGTACACTAAAAAGGGCGTTGTTACCCCCAGCGGCACCCAAGCTGAATCTAGCCACAGGGAAATATCTTTTACAGATCAGCCAGGCTGTATGTAGTCTTCAAAAGTGCCAAGGTCACAAACACCAAGAAAGACTGAGGGACAGTTGCAGACTGATGGAGATGGCTGTGACATGACGACTGAGTGCAGCATGTGACAATGAGCTGGGCTGCTGTAAAGGATGTTACTGGGAAAGTCGCAGAAGCTTGGATGGACTTTGGGATTAGATGGTAGTATGTATCGGTGTTAATCTCCTTATTTGGGGGGGTTGTATTATGTTTATAAATTTTGTTTGTAGGAAAATACCAAATATTTGGCGATGATGAGGCATAATGCTAGCAACTTACTCATGAATGGTTCTGAGGTTAAAAAAGTTTTCATATGATATTTCCAATTTTTTTGGTAAGTTTTAGATTCTTTAAAAAAGATTTTTGTTTTTTTAAATGAATGCTTTGGGACTCTATAAATAGTATGGAAACAAAAAACTGAGGTGGGGTCCCAGGAAGGATGTCTTTGGACATTTTAAGAATTGTTATGTTGAAGAATTCTCATTGATTCTGGGATGTGCAACTTAAAGTAGGAAAGTTTCTTATATTCGATGACATCTTAGAATTTCTTGACTAATTTTTTTTTCTTTATGATACATAATGATGCACCTTGTGGTTGATGGCATTTTATACATCAATAAATGAAAAACAGTTTATTCAGTGGAGTTTTTCCAGAGGAGAGAACGAAGAGGCACAAACAGATGTTTAGAAATTTAGATTTTAAGGGAGGAAGACCTGTCTAATACTTATATCCAGGTGATCTGAGGGTAGAACCGCTCAGCTGAGAGGGATCAGTAATTTATAGACGTTCCTGTATTGTGTTGAAAGTTGGCAACCCCTGGAACTCTTAACTGAGTCTCTGGCTATCCAGTGACTGGTGGCTTGTCTTCCTCAATACCCACCCCCTTTCTGCCTCTGTGTGTGAAGGAAGAAAGCTTTGTGTTCTGGGCAGATCCTTGCTCCTGCCCTCTTTTCTTTCTCTTTACATATAGTCAAGAGATAGCATAAGAAGGAAAGCTAACATTCAAGTGCTCTGCAGTGGCCCCTTGGCCGTAATTTTATGTGATTGAAGAACTTCCTGTTCAAGAAAGAAGACCCTTGCCTTTTGGTGACAACTGTAGCCCAGTGTCCTCAGGAATTATCAGTGAGTGACTACCACTCAGTGGCTTACACATTCAGCTTCCCAGCAGCTGCATGGCAGGAGATTCAGGTTCAAGCATTAGCGAAATTACAAGTTGGTCATTGCTGTGCATCTCTGGGCACTAAAGGATACTGTGTTGCTGGTGTACAGCACATCCAAACCAGTCACTTCCACATGTGGAGACTTCACTTTTGGTTTTGTACAGAAGACTGTGTTTCTCCTCTCCACAGTCATGTGCTTCCCCACCTGTCACTCCTCCTCATTCAGCAGAGGTCCTGCCACCATCCTGGGCAACTTCAGAATCCACCTGGAAAGTGAACACCTAACCTAAAATTCCTTCCTCAGGTCCTTCAGCCATTCTGCTTCTCCAGTAGCCTGGTCCCATAGCTGTTCTCTGGACCTCATCATCTCCCAGAATTGTTACATCTCGAGTTGCAAACTTGTGTGTCCTGTGCCCTCACCGGTGCCTTTTCCCTTTCTCCCCCACTCTTCCTGTCATTTAGTTTTGTTGAAGCTTCCAGTTCCCCGGACCCTCTCTTAGTTTTCTCCCAGTTTCCCTTCTGGCTTCAGATCTTGGTCCTAACTAGACTGCATGAACCACTATTCCAGTCAGTTTGCCCAACAGTTTCACTGGGTCAGGGAGTGTTTGCCATCCCGTGACTCAGTTACCCTCAGGGCCATTTGGTGTCCAGTGAAAGAGTTTGGACTTTATTTGTTTGACAGAAGGGATACATCAAAGACTTTTAAAAGGAGAGTGACAGGGCAGATCTATATTTTAGGAAATCTACTGACAAGTCTCAGCAGGAAATCTATAATTGATATAACTTTCGTCTGTCAGAATTATTGCTATATTCATTACATAAAAGAATGTAGAATATATCTTTTTTCCCCTTGAGTTCTTTAAGGGATCAGTGAAGAGAAAAATGAGGATTGGGTTTGAAGAACTGAAGGTGTTGTAGATAAACATTTGCGAAGGACTTACATTAAGACAGTGGAGTGAGATTAAGTCCTGGGACCAAGAGCCAGCAGTCTCACTGAAACATAGCCAGCCAGGGCTCTGCCTCCTGTGCAGCTTGATCCTGAATACACCTAACTGTTCCCTCAGCAGCAGTCCTTCTGGAACTTCAAAGTGATTTTAATCTTTTTCACTTAAAATATATGGTATTCTGCTTTACATATAATAGATTCTACAGGAATAATTAATGCCACTCTTAGTAACCAATAGTAAAGATGCTTATGGTAAAACCACCTTTCTTGTAGCTTGGTGCCTCAGACAGCTCATTTGTTCTCTTCCTGGATCCTACTTTATCAGCTGCTCAGCTAAACTGGGCTTGCCCTGAGGTTTACTCCCAGGTGGAGTGGAGGGAAGCCAAGGGGGTGAGGGCATAGATTTCTGACTTTTCAAGGCTGCGTAGACTCATTTACTGAGCTAAAGCACAAATTCTCTCATAGCTGGCAGGATTCTGTTGGTCAGCAGGTCCCTGGATATTTTCTGAGCAGTGGAGAGGGGGTGGAGAGAGAATGAGAATCCAAAATTCTGTAGTAGGGACCTTTTGATTTCCTTCCCATAACATTTTTCCTTTGCTTTCTATGAGTAATAATAATATGTTGGAAATAGATGCTCGGTGCTGCAAAGAAAAATTAGCACTGAGACAAAGGATCTTCCAGCAACGCAATTTTTACTTCCTGGACTGCAGGAAGGGTACCCTTGCTAGCCATTGTGCCAGGAGAGTCAACAAACAAAGGAAAGCAGACATATTTATTTCTTAACGCATTTGGGGTCATCCTTACTGCTGTGTCTGATCTGCGTTGGCTGGAGCCAGACCTCACAGTCTAAACTAAAACCCGACTGGCTAATAACTTGAAACTTTTCTAAACAGATAAAAGCAATGGAGAGCAAAAAAAGGAAGTCCAAATAAGGAGGAGGCATACACTTCGAGCTGGGACATGCCAGTGAGCACATCCAGCACAGATATCTTGGTTAAAGTACAAGGACATAGAATGTGCATGTCTGACAGCTACATAGGATAGGACTTCTAGCAAAAAGCAAAAAGGCTTTTGAAGAAAGTGTTTAAAACAAACTATTATTTCTGACACTTACGAATTTTTCTTAAACAAGAAAGGAAAGTTTGAAGAGGAACTTTTCTACTTCCCACATAATACAAGTAGGATTAGCTCATGATATGGTTTGGCTCTGTGTCCCCACCCAAATCTCACCTTGAATTGTAATCCCTATAATCCCTGCGTGTCAAGGGCGAGACCAGGTGGAGGTAATTGAATAATGGATAGTTAGTCTCATGAGATCTGATGGTTTTGTGAGCATCTCACATTTTCCCAGCTTGCACTCATTCTCTCTCCTACCAACCTGTGAAAAGGTCCCTTCCACCATGATTATAAGTTTCATGAGGCTTCCCCAGCCATGTGAAACTGAGTCAATTAAACCACTTTTTTTTTTTTTTTTTTTTTTGAGACGGAGTCTTGCTTTGTCGCCCAGGCAGGAGTCCAATGGCATGATCTCAGCTCACTGCAACCTCCACCACCCTGTTTCAGGCAATTCTCCCACTTCAGCCTCCCGAGTAGCTGAGATTACAGGCGCCTGCCACCATACCCATCTAATTTTTGTATTTTTAGTGGAGACAGAGTTTCACCATTTTGGCCAGGCTGGTCTCGAACTCCTGACCTCAGGAGATCCACCTGCCTTGGCCTCCCAAAGTGCTGAGATTACAAGCGTGAACCACTGCACCTGGCCAAACCTCTTTTCTTTATAAATTATGCAGTTTCAGGTATTTCTTTATAACAGTGTGAGAATGGACTAATACAGCTCATTACGCTGCAGCAGTTACTGAACATCTGCTGTGAAGCCTGCAGATAGTTTCTCATTTTTTGAAAGGAGACACTGAAGTTAAAAAAGGTTAAGTACCATGCAGGGATTTGAATCTAGACTCTCTGATTCCAGAGCCCAAAGGAGCTTAATTCTGAGATTCCTTCTATTGGCCCCTCAAAACTGAATTTTTTTAATGCATTTTAGGTTTTAAGGTACATGTGAAGAACATCCAAGATTGTTGCATAGGTACACACGTGGCAGTGTGATTTGCTGTCTTCCTCCCCATCACCTATATCTGGCATTTCTCCCCATGCTATCTCTCCCCAACTCCCCACCCGCCGCTGTCCCTCCCCTGTATCCCCAGACAGACCCCAGTGTGTGATGCTCCCCTCCCTGTGTCCATGTGTTCTCATTGTTCAACACCCATCTATGAGTGAGAACATGCAGTGTTTGATTTTCTGTTCTTGAGTCAGTTTGCTGAGAATTATGATTTCCAGGTTCATCCATGTCCCTACAAAGGACACGAACTCATCGTTTTTTATGGCTGCATAGTATTCCATGGTGTATA
>CAUYLG010010844.1:0-23106 GCA_963573385.1 Cacajao melanocephalus | reverse complement strand
CCTCAGGTGATCCACCTGCCTCAGCCTCCCAAAGTGCTGGGATTACAAGCATGAGCCACTTCGCCTGGCCTAGATCATTATTTATCTGATAGAAATTCCAAGGAAAAGAGTAGGAAACTGGTGGAGATATAGCATTCTGACATTTGACAGAAGACACTTGGAAGTAAGACATCAATCTTAATATTCACAAATCTAACCAGCATTGTACTGGATAGCCTACCCTTGGGCAATTAGATAAGAAAAAGAAAGAAATGGCATCCAGCTTGTAAGGGAAGAAGTAAAACTATCATATTTGAGTGTGACGTGATCATTCATACAGAAAACTCTAAGGAATCCATACACACATACACAAAACTAAAACTACAGAGCTAATAAATGAGTTCAGCAGAGTTGTAAGATACAAGATCAATACACAAAAATTACTTGAATTTCTCTCCACTAGCAATAGACAATCTGAAAACAAAATTAAGAAAACAATTCCAGTCACAAAAGTATCAAAAAGAATAAAACACTTAGGAATAAATTCAACCAAAGGAGTGCAAGACTTCTTAGTGTTGAAAGACATTAAAAACATAAATAAAGATTTCCCATGTTCATGGACTGGAAGCCTTAAAATTGCTAAATACACCCTAAGTTGATCTACAGATTCAGGGCAATCCCTATCAAACTTTAAATAGGCCCTTGTTGCGATTGGAAAACACATCCTAAAACTTATATGGAGATGCAAGGGGCCCAGGATAGTCAGAACAATCTTGGCAAAGGAGAAAGTTGGAGGATTCACACATCATCAGCAACAATAAAAACCAGAAAACAGTGAAATAATATCATCAAAATGCTGAGCAAATAATGTTACTCCTTATCCAGCTATGCTGTTCTCAAAAAGAGGGCAAATTAAAAGACATTTTCCAGCAAATACTGAGAGACAGCACCATTTATTTATAGAGCCTTCATGAGAAAAAAAAAAACAAAACCCACTGATGTCCAAATAATGGCAAATAAATTGGAAAATATGGAAATATTGAAACTCAGGTTGAATTTAAATTTTAAAAAATAATAGACTAATTCACACAGTACAAAAATAAAGTAGAAATAAAATATGTACAGCAATAAAAGATAAGATTGGAAGAAGATTCTCTTAGTTAAAGCCATCTAGATATTATCAGGGAAGGGTAAGAGATAGTGATTGACACAGTTTTTAAGTCGGGTATGCATTTTGCCATTTTAAGGGAATAACCAAAAGGGAAGAAACAGAATATATATATTTAAACCAGTAGAAATCAAAAGGAAACTAAGAAAACAATCTAACATAAAGCAGTGAAAATGCAGATAAAAATAAAAAGAAAGCGTTATAATACTACAAAATAAGACAGTAGAATTAAATCTCAAATATGTATCATCACAGTAAAGGAACATACACAAAATTTCTCAAAGATAGACTCTTAAATCTCCCCTCCCTCACTTCCAATCTGTGTCCGGCTTTTTTACTTAACATTACCACACAAACATGTTTTTCATGTTTATAAAGGCACTTCCTGAAAATAATGTTAAATCTGATTGTCTCTGTATAATGAGCACCTGATTGTCACACTGTTCGCCTAATTGCTTCACTATCATTGGACTTTTCATTTGTCTAGTTTTTCACTGTCACCCATAATTGATTCATTGAATTAAATATTTACAGAATTTGATCCTTGAGACTAGAATCCCAAATCAGAAATGAGTATTTCAAAAAAATCTTTGCTAGCTCAGTATATGAAAAATGGGCATTTAACTTTAATTTTTTTATTAGTGAGGCTGACTATATTTAACTAGTTTTTCTTTTAATGATCTATTTATGTCTGTTGCCTGTTTGTTATCAGTTTGGGGTTTATTTTTCTTTTCAATTTATATGAGCTCTTTATAACTGGAAGATTATTCGTTTTCTATCAGTTGTATCTGTGACAAATTTTTCTGCTTTCTTTTAAAATTTTATGCATTCTTAGAAATGTTTTATTATAAAAGCAAATTACATTAAGCAACACACAACACATTCACATAGTTCAGAAGTTAACACAACTGAAAGTGAGCCCACTTCTTCTCTTTGGTCAAGTTCCCCAGAGCTGTCCCACTTCTTAACCATTTCTGGCCACAGCTCTGATGATTGTCACCAGAGCTTTATCCCTGCACTTCTTATCACGCTTACCCAGTAATGGATGACTCCCTGTTGGAAAGACGAAGAATCAGCTCACTTTGCACGACATCTCTCCCTTCCCTGCAGTTTTTGTTTTTCCGTTTATAGTTCTCTTAGTGGCCTTTATAACTTTAGATAATAAGCGTAGACCTCTATTTCTTGGTCCGTCAACTTTATACAGGGGTCTATAGACCCTGTGACCTGACTCCTAAGTTGTAAGATAAGGAACTTGGGGTCCTTATGCTTCTTTCATCTCTCCCTTTTTTTTTTTTTTTTCAAAGACAGCGTTTCACCAGGTTGGCCAAGCTGGTCTTGAACTCCTGACTTCAGGTCATATGCCCGCCTCGGCCTCCCAAAGTGCTGAGATTACAGGTGTGAGCCAGCATGCCCAGCCTTCTTTCCATCTCTGTTTCCATTTGCCTCCCGAATTCCATATGCTGCTTCACAGCCACCCACATGCCGTGAGCCAGGCATGATGCGAAACACTTCACAAATGGGACTCACGAGCTCCTCACTGCAGTGCCATGTGAGGGATTTACTGTTCTTCCCCGCCAATCACAGACAAGGAAACTAAGGCCCAGAGAGTATCATTCGTCCAAGTTCAAGGAAGTAATTGGCTGCGATTTGAGCCCAGGGTCCTGGCTCCAGAGGTCATGGCCTTAATCACAGTCATATGCTACCTCTCAGCTATCTCACTGTTTTTATTTTGTGAAGCAACATCGTGTGAATTGTATTCTCTAATGGTTACTATGTCTTTTATGTGTTAGGGGCTGCCTGAAAAACACAACATTCATAATATTATGGCTCTTGTAAATATGATTACTTACAGATCCAAATGTGGTCCTGAATCAGACAAGGAAATGCAAACCCAGTAGCCACCAGGACGACCACTTGAATGAGGCTTTTACAAGGGAAAGATGCAAAGTGTTATTTTTTCTCGCTTTTGTCACTTGATCAAAATCATATCATAGTTTGTTTCATATTTAGGCCATGACTTTTCTTGTGTAGCTCATTTATTTTTCTGGCAATTTTAATAACCTTTATTTCTTATTGTTGGAGCGGCACGAACCCTCATCTCAATACTAAGATGATCCAGTGTGTAAACATACTGTTAAGTATGAGTGCATTTTTTTCTTGAATGCCTCAAGGCTCTTTGATTCCTTGTTTTAATTTGTATCTAGGCTGGGCATGGTGGGTGACGCCTGTAATCCTAGCACTTTGGGAAGCCAAGGCAGGCAGATCACCTGAGGTCAGGAGTTTGAGACCAGCCTGGCCAACATGGCAAAACCCTGTCTCTACTAAAAATACAAACTTAGCTGGGAGTGGTGACATGCGCTTGTAATCCCAGCTACTTGGGAGGCTGAAGCAGAATTACTTGAACCTGGGAGACGGAGTTTGCAGTGAGCTGAAATCGTACCACTGCACTCCAGCCTAGGCGACAGAGGAAGACTCCATCTCAAAAAATAAATATATATATTAATTTGTATCCATTGATTTCTAGACTTTTTCCTAGCTTGTTGCACAGCTGTCATTCCAGAATTTCTCTCATTGTCCTCCTGAATTAAATCTACAATTTCTTTGATCCCATTTCTTCCTCTTTCTTAGATTCCTTAAAAATATTTTTTTTTCTTCTGATCTAGCAGCAGCCAAATTAAAATTTTTAAAAATTTGCTCTGGAGTATTTAGTCAAAAACTCGTTTCTAAGATTATATGGAAAGTAAATCACATGCCACGCACATTTGAAAGTCTTTATTCTCCTCTTATACTTGTTTAATAATTTGGCTGAGCACAGGATTGCAGGTTCAAAATAACTTTCCTCTGAATTTTGAGAATGTTGCTCTGTGTCAGTCCGGTGCTCAGACTTACTGATGTGAAGTCTGATCAGAATCTGGTTCTTGTTCCTTTGTAGGCAGCGTGATTTTTCTCTTCGAAACATTTATTTCTTTATCTTTATAGTTCTGAAATCTCACAAGAGTGCATTTCTTTGAGGGTGCTTTTTAATTTCTGCTTAGTACTTGGTATACCCTTCCAGTCTGAAGACTTGTGTTTTTCTTCAACTCTGGGAAATTTAAAAAATACTTTCCCTTTCTGTAAGTTCTTTTCTGTTCTTTTTAAATTTCTTATTTTATGCTGCGTTACCTTTTAAATATCACTGTGGATGCTAAATTGAAACTTTAAATGTTCTTCTGTGTTCCTTGAGTCATCTATTTTATTTCCTCTGAGATCAGTTGACTTTTTCTTATCTTTATCCGTTTTGGGGAGGTGTGCTTCAGTCTTCCTCAAAGCTCTGGTGATCTTACTAGTCTGTTTATGCTTAGGAATGAATGAGTACATTTATTTATCAAACAAATGGCTGGCCTGGATTTCCTCTCCTGTTATTTGGAGATTCTTCTCCAACAGTCCTCTCCCCTCAACGGGAAGGACCAGTGGGAGCTCAGTACCAAGGTGGTACCTGTCAAGTGACATCTTCATTTTAGGGTTTATGAGTGAAGACTGGGCAGTAGGCAGCCTAATCTCCTGACCCCGCCCCACCCTATCCCCATGTCCCACCTGTCCCCCAGAACAAAAGAAGAGGGGCTTGACTTGCATCACAAAGGAAGCTCCACATTTGGCTTTTCTGAGTCTGCCCAGCCTTTCTGTGTGTGGTAAGGCTAAGGAAGGATGGGTCGTAGGGCCTGGCTGTCCTGTCCCCGGCCCTATGGTGCATCTCCCTGACTGCTGTTCCTCACAGCCTCGGTGGGGAAGCAGGGCTTTTGCGCTCCTGGAGCTCTGCTGGGAAGAAGGAGGGTGAGCCAGCATTCTGCTCATGTTCTGGGCTATGGCTTCCTGTGTTTCTATCCTGGATCATGGCTGTGGAGCCTGCTTTCCCTCTTCCAGAAGCTGACCCGCTCTCGTTCTCAGTGTTGTTAATGAATTTATTTTCCATTAAGCGTGGAGATTTATTTTCCATTACGGTGTTAGGGGAGGGAAGGGAGTTAGGCTTGTGATTCATTCATTGTCAACTAGAAGCTAGTTATGTGTACTTCAGACACACAAATCTTAAGAGATTTTTTTTTTTTGAGATGGAGTGTCGCTTTTGTTGCCTGGGCTGGAGTACAATGGCGTGATCTTGGCTCATCGCAACCTCCACCTTCCTGGTTCAAGCGATTCTCCTGCCTCAGCCTCCCAAGTAGCTAGGATCACAGGCATGCACCACCACACCCAGCTAATTTTGTATTTTTAGTGTTTCTCCATGTTGGTCAGGCTGGTCTCGAACTCCTGACCTTAGGTGATCTGCCCACCTCAGCTTCCCAAAGTGCTGGGATTACAGGTGTGAGTAACCACACCAGGCCAAGAGATTTTTATATACTCAGGTCTGTTTTTTTTTTTTTTTCTGTTTGTTTGTTTGTTTTTTTGAGGCGAAGTCTTACTCTGTAGCCCAAGCTGGAGTGAAGTGGCATAATCTTGGCTCACTGCAACCTCCGCCTCCCGAACTCAAGCAATTCTCGTGCCTCAGCCTCCTGAGTAGCTGGGACTACAGGTGTGTGCCACCATCAGCTAATCTTTTGTATTTTAGTAGAGATGGGGTTTTACCATGTTGCCCAGGGTGGTCTCAAACTCCTGAGCTCAGGTGTTCTGCCCACCTTGGCCTCCCAAAGAGCTGGGATTACAGGCATGAACCACCACGCCTGGCCTCAAGTTCTTAAACTTAACAATTTTATATATATATATAATTTTTTTTTTGAAAGTGGAGTTTTGCTCTTGTTGCCCAGGCTGGAGTGCAATGGCACGATCTTGGCTCACCACAACCTCTGCCTCCCAGGTTCAAGCGGTTGTCCTGCCTCAGCCTCCCGAGTAGCTGGGATTACAGACATGTGCCACCATGCCCAGCTAATTTTGCATTTTTAGTAGAGACAGGGTTTCTCCATGTTGGTCAGGCTGGTCTTGAACTCCCCACCTTAGGTGATCTGCCTGCCTTGGCCTCCCAAAGTGCTGAGATTACAGGTGTGAGCCACCGTGCCTGGCCTTAATGTATATTTTTATCAACTGAACTTAGGCTAGTTTTCAAAACAGTAATGAATTAGAAGGCCGTTGGGAAGATGTTGCTTCTACTAGGAATGAGAAGTAGAGCTGATGTACGAATGATTAAAAGCAAATGTGGGAGCCCAAAGCTAAGTTGTCTGTACAACCCACCTTACCCTCACAGCCCCTGGGGGCAGCACTGTCTTGCAGGATCATGATAGGGATCAAGAAGGTGGCCCCAAGGGTTGAGTAGTGGTCTATTGAGGAAGCAAAGACGGTTATAGCTTTAGATGATCAGAATCAATGATTAAAATTAAGCCTTTGCATTTGAAGGGGCCTATTTCAATTTACTGGGTAATTAGACATATGGAATGTTTCATCCATCCCGCCATGGATGAGATATTGTCGTGGAGTCAGATTTCATCAATGTCTGAGATTCCTATAGTGTACCAGGCATGGTTCTAAGTGCTTTTTCACATGAGTCACTTAATTTTTACAAATTATTTATATACTTACGTTTATACTGTTAAATCTTATTTTGCATAATGTAGCTAAGTTGAATTGTCTTGATAGTGTGTGTGTAGCCAATAAAGGAAGCGTTTTGCCCTCAAATACAGCTTCATTACAAGGTTCTGCTGCAATGCATGTGGTACAGAGAGTAGGCAGGGCAACTGTCATGCTTCTGTACCTGCAAAGAAATTGGGTGTCACACGGCTGAGCGATTTGTCCACAGTCACACAGCTAGGATGTAAGAGAGTCAGTTCTAGAACTCAGCTGTCCGAGTCTGACCTACGTTTCCATTTAGTTAGACGCTAGTGCACCGATACTCCAATTTTCAGGTTTTATGACTGCGATTTATGCTTTTTTTTTTTTTGATACGGAGTTTTGCTCTTGTCGCCCAGACTGGACTGCAATGGTGCGATCTTGACTCACTGCAACCTCTGCCTCCCAGGTTCAAGTGATTCTCCTGCCTCAGCCTCCCGAGTAGCTGGTATTACAGGCATGCGCCACTACGCCTGGCTAATTTTGTATTTTTAAGTAGAGGTTTCTCCATGTTTGTCAGGCTGGTCTTGAACCCCTGACCTCAGGTGAGCCACCACACCTGGCGTTTTGTTTTGTTTTGTTTTGTTTTTTATAGTAGTGATGGGGTTTCACCATGTTGGCCAGGCTGGTCTTGAACTCCTGACCTTGTGATCCACCTACCTTGGTCTCCCAAAGTGCTGGGATTACAGGTGTGAGCCACAGTGCCTGGCTGACAATTCATGCTTCTTAATTCTCAGGTACCCAGCGTCTGAGTGGGCAACACTCTGGCGGCAGGGAATGTGGAGCAGGCCCAGTGCTTCTGCACCACGGTTCTCCTGTGTGCTGGTGACTCAAGCATTCTACTCCTTGGTAGCTGTGCTGAACTTAGTGTGCTAAGTTAAAATCTATGTATCAGAATTTCTCTGGGAATTGAATTTCAACTAAAATCTCTTCTTTATGTTTTTTTCCAATTTACAAAGTTAAATAAAGCTTTTAATTATGATTTTCTCTTATGATAAACCAACTAAATAGTGTTACACTTGGTACTACTGAAATAATTCTAAAGGCAATCGTTAGCATGCACAGTCTTCTTTTATAACCATAGCCTGAGTCACTGCTTCTCCATGTTCCTGGACCACTGTCTCCTCTGGCAGTTGCAGTGTGCTGGAATCTGAGCAGTTAGAAATGATGCTGACTGTGCTGACGTCGTATGGAGCATCTCTTCTCTAAGTCTCCCTTAGTAAAAGGAGTCAGAATCATCTGACTGGCCAGGCATGGTGGCTCACGCCTGTAATCCTAGCACTTTGGGAGGCCAACGCAGGCTGATCACTTGAGCTCAGGAGTTCAAGACCAGCCTGGGTAGCACAGGGAGACCCCCATCTCTAGAAAAAATACAAAAATTAGCCAGCCTCAGCTCATTCTCCTGCCTCAGCCTCCCGAGTAGCTAGAACTACAGGTGCACCCCTGTAGTCCTAGCTACTCGGGAGGCTGAGGCAGGAGAATCATCTGAGCCCGAGAGTTCAAGGCTGCAGTGAGCCGAGACTGTGCCACTGCACTCCAGCCTGGGTGACAGAGTAAGACCCTGCCTCGGAAAAAAGAAAAAAGAATCATCTGACCTTTGATTTTTTCATAGACAATAAGAAAAGACTATTTACATGGTTACATTTCTTAAATCATTGACACAAATATCTCATGGGGACTCAGTCCCAGTACCTGCCACACTCTGGAGAATTGCCATTTCCTGGTGCTGCTTCTGTATTTTCCAGGTGTTCGCGCACTTGCAGTAGGACTTTTGCTCGCAGCTTTGAAGGCTGTGGTTGCCTATGTATTCATCTAGAAAAACGTCTTCAGTTTTATGCTTTCTTTTATATTTTTCTGATTATGAGAGGTAAGTAGCATTTCCCTTCACAGGAAAAACTGTAGCACAGCCAGGAATGAGAAGCATAGCACTAAATTTTAATGGATTTCAATGAAATGAAAGTCATTCCCCACGCCTTCAATACCCGATTTATCAAACCTGAGTAGAGTCGTCCTGTGCTCAGTGCTGGTTTTGCTCAGTGATGCACAGTAAAAGCCCATGGAAATCCTCACTGCCAGAAAGCGTGAGGATCCAGGGTATACACAATCCAGGGTATACCAATGACACCCATGCCTGATTGTGTTTGCATAATTATTTAGATAAAGTGTGTCTCTTGAATTAAAAAAAATGCACTTCATGAAAAAGCTTCAGTAATTTTTAACAGTTGCCTCAGATTACTCTTACGAAGAAATTCAGTTTTATTCTTTTCTTTTCTTTTTTTTTTTTTTTTAGCAGAGTTTCACACTGTTGCCCAGGCTGTAGTGCAGTGGTGTGATCTTGGCTCAATGCAACCTCCGCCTCCCCAGTTCAAGCGATTCTCCTGTCTCAGCTTCCCAAGTAGCTGGGATTACAGATGGGCACCACCATGCCTGGTTAATTTTTGCATTTTTAGTAGAGACAGGGTTTCACTATATTGACCAGGCTGGTCTTGAACTCCTGACCTTGTGATCTGCCTACCTTGGCCTCCCAAAGTGCTGCTATTATGGGCATGAGCCATGGCGCCCAGCCCCAATATATAGTTATCTTATCCCTATCCCCCCCACTCTCCCACTTTTGAGTCTCCAGTGCCCATTATACCACTCCATATATGCCATATATGCCTTTGCATACCCATAGCTTAGCTCCCACTTAAGAGTAAGAACATATGGTATTTGGTTTTCCATTCTTGAGTTAATTCACTTAGAATAATGGCCTCCAGCTCCATCCAAGTTGCTGCAAAAGACATTATTTTGTTTTTTTCTTATGGCTGAGTAGTATTCCATGTTGTATATATACCATATTTTCTTTATTCACTCATTGATTGATGGGCACTTAGTTGGTTCCATATCTTTGCAATTGTGAACATTTGTTTTTGTTTTTGTGAACATTTGTATTTCTGAATGAAAGACTGTTGTCATGTTGATTGGTGGAGACAGTGCACGTTAGGTAACTTTGCAGTCTTGGGGGCCTGTTCCAAAGAGGTCACTCCTCTGAGTCAGAGGATGTTTTGTAGGCTCTGTATAAATTGGTGGCACCTGTTGACCAGCAAGCTTCCTTTAGGGCAAGTAGGAGGGACAGGACATCTTTACCTTGGGGAGGGCACTGTGGCCCATTTCATGTATTTACCCTCTAGATCCATCTCACGAGGCTGCCTCTGCCGTGTCCCTCTCCAGAGCCCCAGTATCTTTCTGCAGAGCTCCCCAGGCCCATCTCCCACCATAACTGAACAGAGTTCAGTGGCTCCCTGAGGAAGCAAACGCTTCCTATGTGAATACTGGCCTTCAACTCCATTTTTGAGGATGATTCCCACACCCAGGCTGAAACCTGTATCGCGTTCTTCCCAATCCCCACATTTATACAACCATAAACAGAGTTTTCAGAATTATCCTCTACAGTGGCAGCCTTGTCCCTTTTAACCTAAATTCTGTACAGTAATAAATTTTAAATCAGTGAGGTTTTATTATGTACTGACTTTGTAAAAAAAGAAATGTACTGTTTTGACTGAATTTACTGATGAATTTGTCAGGTTTGTCAGATCAGTAATTAACACCCCACTTTAATGTGATTTTTAGATCACTAGCTACTTTCTTTTCCTCTTACAGAGATTACTTCCCTTGTGAGCCAAGTGATGCCTATTTTTGCTCCCTTTCATCTATTTGAGGCACTTGTAGTATTTGGAGTGATTTTACTCTAATAAAGATAGCAAAATTTGTTTTGTGTTTCTAGCTTTTTAATTAAAAATTAAATGTCAGTGATTTTGTTTTTAAAAAGAGAAAACTCTTGCTTTAGACAATGTGAGTCACTTGAGGGAAGATGGATTATTAGAGAGTGTAGCCTCTCAAGGTGGAGAAGAGGCTTGGAGTCAAGAGAGTTCTCCCCTCCTCTACTTCATCTGGTGCCTGAACGCTAGGTGTTGTATACAAGTCGTGAGGTGACCTCTGCTTGAACCCTACACTGCAGGCCATGCCACCTTTGAGTTGACTCTGACCACTAGAAAGTCCCTGTCTGGAGGGGAACATCACACACTGGGGTCTGTTGGGGGGTGGGGGGGGGCTAGGGGAGGGATAGCAGGGGGTGGAGGGATTGGGGAGGGATAGTATCAGGAGAAATACCTAATGTAGGTGACGGGGGATGGCATGTGTGTATACCTATGTAACAATCCTGCATGATCTGCACATGTACCCCAGAACTTAAAGTATAATAAATAAATAAATAAACAGTGGATTCATTTAAAAAAAAAGAAAATGACTAAATTGGGACTCCATGCATTAACATGGATGAAACTGTAGAAACATAATGCTTAGCAAAAAAATAAAACTTTCAGAATGAAAAAAGAAAAAGAGGCGGGGGGACGGTGGCTCATGCCTGTAATCCCAGCACTTTGGGAGGCCGAGGAGGGTGGATCATGAGGTCAGGAGATCGAGACCATCTTGGCCATGGTGAAACCCCATCTCTACTAAAATGCAAAAAATTAGCCAGGCATGGTGGTGCGCTCCTGTAGTCCCAGATACTCAGGAGGCTGAGGCAAGGGAATCGCTTGAATCTGGGAGACGGAGGTTGCAGCGAGCCGAAATCATGCCACTGCACTCCAACCTGGCGAAAGAGCAAGACTCCATCTCAAAAAAAAAGAAAAAAGAAAGTCCCTGTCTTGGCCTATCTGTGGGTTTACAGGGATTTGAAGACCGGCTCTACCCCAGAATCAGCCCGTCAGGCTTATTCCTAGTTGAGTTTTTTCCTCATGACATGATTTCTAGGCATTAGTCATCTTGCCTTTTTTCCATGGAAGTTCTTGCACTTTGTCCACGTCGTCCTGAAGATGTGGCACCCATTGAAACCGGCTGTGAGAAGTGTGGATGGGAAGCCTGCAATGGCATTAATGTTTTTCAGCCATGAATGATATTAGGCTAATTTCTGCGGAGATGCCATTGATGAAACCTCTGCATTTTTTTAAATTTTTGCTTTTGCATCTTTTTTTTTTTAACTTACAAAATGTTCTTAAATAGTTAAGATAAAGAGTTAGAGATTTAAGTCTTGTTACCTGATAGGTTTCTGATGAAAGGGGCTGTGGATTTTTAGTGCTGTTGTTGTTAACATAACTTTAAAAAGATTTCCCTTATCTCTTACATGATGTGCTGTTCCTGTTTTGAGTTAGGGCCATTTGACCGTATCCAAACTTGTGAGATATGAATATAGGATTCTGAGGCTTGTGATGATGATAAACGTGACAGCAATACTGGGTTTGGTTTTCCTCTCCATAGGGCACCTGTGGTGGAGTCCTGAGAGGTACAGGAAAACAAAAGATTGGCACTATCTTGAATGCCATTGGGTACTATGTCTTTGGTTTTCCCACTGGAGTATCTTTGATGTTTGGCACTAAACTTGGGATAATAGGTATGTCTTTGATTCCTGTGACACATCTTAAATCTCACCTGTCATATTAAGATAAACTTCTTGAGAGAGAAAACAATTAACTCCAACCCCACTGGAAACAAGAAGAAAAAAACTCTTTTTTTTTAAATTGCATTTTAGGTTTTGGGGTACATGTGAAGAACATGCAAGATTGTTGCATAGGTACATACATGACAGTGTGGTTTGCTGCCTTCCTCCCCATCACCTATATCTGGCATTTCTCCCCATGCTGTCTCTCCCCAACTCCCCACCCCCCGCTGTCCCTCCCCTGTTTCCCCCCGACAGACCCCAGTGTGTGATGCTCTCCTCCCTGTGTCCATGTGTTCTCATTGTTCAACTCTTTAAAAAAGCAATCAACTAGAAAACTGCCCTTGTGTAATGGGAAAAATTATTTTCTCCCTCACAGTGATTCAGTGCCTCTTCTATACAAATACACTGGAAATGCAGTGGCAAACAAAATAAACATGGCTCTGCCCTTTGAGTGAGGGCCAGATTAAATAATTATTTGCGTAATTGTCAATCCCTGTTGGTTAAGCACTGCAAAAGAGAACAGGGTGCTGCTCTTTCTTTTTTCCTACATAACGCCTCTAGTAGTACAATAAGTTGTGGTAATAGTGGAAATTCTTGTCTTATTTATCACTTTAGTGACAGAGCTGCCAGCGTTCCTCTACTCAATGGTATGCTGGATGTGAGGTTGAAATACACGCACACACACATGCACACGTGCACACACATATAACTATGTATGTATATGCTCGTGTTTTTTGAAATCACGTTCAGGAAATATCCATGAAGTCTATCTTATTGAAACAAAAATGGCTGAGCATTTTGTCAGATGCCTTTTTAGTGCTATTGGAAATGAGTCTATAATTTTTTTCCTTAGGTCTATTATGAAGATAAATAACATTAATTGGTATCCTCATATTGAACTCTCCTAATGATGATATCTTTTTATTTTATTGAATTGCTACACTTTCTTAATATTTAAAAATTTTGCACTAAAATTTATAAGTAAGATTGGTCTGTAATTGTATTTTTTGTATATCTTTGTCAGGTTTTGGTATTAGTGATATTAATATACTCATGTCATAATTAAAA
Source organism: Cacajao melanocephalus (assembly GCA_963573385.1). Classification (NCBI taxonomy): domain Eukaryota; kingdom Metazoa; phylum Chordata; class Mammalia; order Primates; family Pitheciidae; genus Cacajao; species Cacajao melanocephalus. Next base: position 9,847 of record CAUYLG010010844.1, on the reverse strand, counting down.
ATTGTTCCTTTTTGTATGCCTTAGGACAATGTAAACGGTATAAGAATTCTCTCTGTTTTATAAAGGTTTGGTGTAATTCTTCCATGAAACTGCCATGACCTGGCATTTTGAAGTAGTTTATTCTTTGTACAGCTTTCTCAATTTCTTCTCGGTCTGTTAAGACTTTCTTTTATTCTGTCAACATGTGTAAGTTATATTTTTTAAGGAAATTATCCACCTTACTGAGGTTCTAAATGTAAAGAATTGTGCAAATTAATTTATGTGCTTTTGGGATAAGTTGTTACATATGTGTTTTGCATCTATGTTCACAACTTCATTTTCTATAGATTTAGCAACAATGAATTTTATTTTCTCTTAAAAAAGTCTAACTAGAAAATGGAATGCTGTAAAATGTATTCAAATAACTCCTTTTGTTCTCTATCCAACCAGTGCATTATTTTTACTAGGTAAAAAACTCTGATGCTGTCCCCATTTCTTTGTAAAGTATTAGTCTTGCAGCTGTCACAGGAACTTTGTATCAACACAAACACAGGGGCTGTTTCTTATCATCTTTTTGGAAATGTCATCTGGTGGATTAATGAGTAACTGTCTTCTGTGTCATCTTTCATTTTAATGACTGGTACAGGCTGGGGCCCATAGGATATGTAATTTCAAGCTGGAATTTGTCATTCTTTATTTGGGGACAGTACAGCCAAATATGTATTACTGTCTCTTCTCTACCAAGCGCTCTTGGATTCCCAATACTCTTTTCCATACCGTGGCTGGAGGGACTGTTTTCAAAACAAGCATGAGGTCTCACATCTGTGGATGCACACACCAGGCTTAAGCTCTGTGGTGGGTCCTCGTCAACGTGCACATCCCAGGTGTCCTCCTGTGGCTCCCACATCCTTTGAGCCTGCTCCTCTGACACTGTCTCCTGGATGCTCCCCTGCCACTGTGCTCCTTTCTGACTGGCCTCTTGGCTCCTGGGACTCCTCTGGCCGGGGTTCTTCTCTTCCCTCTGCCTGCAGTGCCTGTCCTAGACTTCTCATGGTATCTTCTCGCTATCAGGTCCCACCTTAGAGAAGCCGGGCTGTCTCATTCACATTCTCATCTGCAGGTCTTTGGTGCTATGACATGGCTCTGTGCGGACTGTCCTGGCACCTCTCACTCCTAAAATGACTGCATGATTGCCTCCTTGTTTATTATTTGTCCTGCACAGTAGAAGATAAACTCCCGAGGACACCTAGCTTGTCTGCATGTTCTGTATCTCTAGCCCCTAAAACAATACCTGGCACAAAATTGAAGGCAGTAAATATTTGTTAACATATAAACAGCAAACAGTTTTGGAGGTTTTGTGTTGTTCATTGATTGAATGGTTGCCATGAATAGCTCAGTGGTAGACTTGAGTCTAATCTTTGTCCATAATTATCTAACATTTTAGGAAAAATAATTTAACTGAAATTTCACTCTATGGATACAGTAGTTAGGGAAGAATTATTATTTTGAGACAGAGTCTTTCTCTGTCACCCAGGCTGGAGTGCAGTAGTGCAATCTCAGCTCACTGCAACCTCTGCTTCCCAGGTTCAAATGAATCTCCTGCCTCAGCCTCCCTAGTAGCTGGGACTACAGGTGTGTACCACCACACCTGGCTAATTTTTTGTATTTTTAGTAGAGACGGGTTTTCACTGTGTTAGCCAGGATGGTCTCGATCTCCTGACCTCGTGATCTGCTCACCTTGGCTTCCCAAAGTGCTGGGATTACAGGCGTGAGCCACCGCGCCTGGTATTAGGGAAGAATTTTAATGCTCATAGGAACAGAATTGAAAAAAAGCAAAACTCTGATTTCATTTTACACCCATAGGTCTCTGGTCTGGACTGATAGTTTGTGTCTTCTTTCAAGCCCTTTTCTATCTGGTGTACATCTTGAGGATAAACTGGAACAAAGTTGCCGAGCAGGTAACAGTGTGTTATTTTAGAAACATGGCTCTACTTAATCCCATGGCATGGTAAGGAACCTTTTAGGGTCAAAACAGTAAAAATGCTATTGGCAGAATGACTCACTGTGAATTATGAAATACATGTAACATTGTGGGCGGGAAGACAAAAGAAAACATATTTCAGCACATTTTCCTCTTTATATAGAGCTGATTTAATATCTACCAACCGGGCACTGAACTTAAAAAAAAAAAAAAAAAGGAATTAGGGCCAGGCATGGTGACTCACACCTGTTATCTCAGCACTTCAGGAAGCCGAGGCAGGAGGATCACTTGAGCCTAGGAGTTTGAGACCAGCCTGGGCAAGAGAGGAAGAACCTGTCTCTTAATTTAAAGAATATATATATTTTGCTGTTTGGGTATACTAATCATAGGAAAATAGTAATTTGTTTCCTATTTATACTGACTTGTTAGCTGTTCTTTATGCCTCTTTCTTTTTTGTCCATGGTTTCATAAAAGCAGTATGTTAAGTATATGTGATCTCTGGGAAGTACTTTGGGGCAGAACAACAGCATATGGATAGAGAGTCAGCATCTTCACTGATGTGAGCATCTATGCTGAACTAGGAGCCGTTTTTTTTGTGTTGTTGTTGTTGTTGTTTTGTTTTTCTCAAGACGGAGTCTTGCTCTGTTGCTCAGGCTGGAGTGCAATGGCATGATCTTGGCTCACTGCAACCTCCACCTCCTGGTCCTGGGTTCAAGCCATTCTCCTGCCTCAGCTTCCCAAGTAGCTGGGATTCCAGGCACACACCACCACACCAGGCTAATTTTTTGTATTTTTAGTGGAGATGGGGTTTCACCATGTTGGCCAGGCTGGTCTCGAACTCCTGACCTCATGATCCGCCCACCTTGGCCTCCCAAACTGCTGGGATTATAGGCATGAGCCACAGCACTCAGCTGAGCCATTTTTTATTGTTTGAGGCTTGAGGTGAGCTGAATGGCTAGGCAGAGTGGCTCATATCTGTAATCCCAGTACTTTTGGAGGCTGAGGCAGAAAGATCACTTGAGGCCAGCAGTTCAAGACCAGCCCAGGCAACATAGCAAGACCCCATCTCTACTAAAAATAATAACACAATTTTTAAAAAGAGATGGATGGGTGGTTGGCTCAGAGGAGGGATTATTAATAAGGAAACAAGATGAGTTTAGGCATATCAACCATCACTGTCTAAGCTTTGACCACCTTTGTGTTTTACATTTGCTTAATTAGATGCATTATATCTTTCCTATCTTCGGTTTGATTTATTCAGGGACTAAACTTTATAGGAGATTAACATGGGCCATTAGATCATAATACCATTGACCTTTAGACTTTATCCCTTCTGTGTTTCAGAACACTAAAGGGCACACGTGCAAATGTTAAATTTGCTGCTCTAGCAACAGCAGCTTTTTATATTATTGTTGTGAACTGAGCATGTGTTTGGAGGGCAAACACATGGTTTTCCCATGTTGTTCTTTTGGCACATCCAGGACCAAGACAGACTGTGCTAGATACTGTAACCCGTTCGCAGTGGGATTCATAGTAGCTTTAGTTGTTTATTTTTTGAGACAGAGACAGAGTCTCACTCTGTCGCCCAGACTGCAGTGCAATGGTGCAATGTTGGCTCACTGGAACCTCCACTTCCTGGGTTCAAACGATTCTCCTGCCTCAGTCTCCTGAGTAGCTGGGATTAGCCTGCCACCATGCCTGGCTAATTTTTTGCATTTTTAGTAGAGACAGGGTTTCACCATGTTGGCCAGGCTGGTCTTGAACTCCTGGCCTCAGGTGATCTGCCCAGCTTAGCCTTCCGAAGTGCTAGGATTACAGGCATGAGCCACTGCTCCCAGCCCACAGTGGCTTCAAGTCATAGTTTTAGCAAACAACTACCAGCATGATTTAACTTACACTGCATTTACTCATGTGACACTTGTTTCTAGGCACAGGTTCCAGCTGGGCTAAAAGGGAATAAGGAGACCATGCCTACCTCCTCAGGTAACAGAGGCCATTCTCTAGTATATTCAATGTCTGACGTACAAAAACTGAAACAGTGCGGCTAGAGTTGCTTAGTCTGCAAGATCCTGCTCTCCTGCTCAATAAAACTTGTCTCAGCCCTAGTAATTGGTGAGATCACCTGTGGGTTCTCTTATGAAATATTTTTAAATGTAATTTCACATATACTAACTGATAACGGAGGGTCATTGTTTACAACGTATTCTCATGTAAACTTCATAATATGACTTTACTTGACCCAGACATAAGTGAATACCCCACGGTTCTCTGCAAACAGATCTACTTATCCTGGGAAGAGAAGTAACTGGTAGAATCATTTTGCCTGATATCATCAGACCAGAGAGCCAGACCCTTCAACTGAGGGACCGGAAGAAAACACCCAGTATGCCGTGTCCACTGTTAGAGACGTCCTGACAGTGAGGTAGCTGATATGCTACTGTGAGATGGCTTTAGCTCTTGCTGTCGCAGTCCTTTTAGCAGGAATTTTCTTCAAGAGTTTTCAATGACCATGGCTAACATGGAAGAATTACCACCATTCTACAAACTAGACGTGATAATTATATGCCATATATTAAGTATGAAAGGTGACCTTGTTATTTGGACAGTTTTAACTGTGGATGTAAAGTATATCGGGGATGTTTACTTGGTTATTCTGAGAAATTGCACTACCCTATTGGAGATCAAGAAAGGAGCTATAATTTTAAGTAAACTTTTCTCTGTTAATTTTATCATGGTTTCTAAATATACAAATTAGATTTTCCTTGACGTAAAGGTTATTTACTCTTTCTTATTTCACACATCTTGCTTCTCCTGGGAAGTAGTTCATAGTCTTATAAAATATTATTGCTGATCTGTTTTCTTTGTATTTTTCTGTGAATGTACTTAATCTTGTCAGTCATTGTATTTTAAGTGCCTGTTCAAGTCCTATCTCAGGTATTGCCATATAAGCTTTTATAAAATGGAACATCTTAAAATTTACAATGTATGTTGACAATATTTGGAGCTATTCAGTCAATATAAAAGATTAGCTTTTAGTGTTTTTCCCTTTTAATGAATTCTGTGGCAACTTTCATTTAAAATAGAAAATAAATCTGTGTTCTCTTCTGCTACTCAGCTCCCAGAATGTTGGCAGCTGTGGTGGCCTCATCCTCAAAGCAAAAGATTTTTAGAGGTTTTTTTACAGGAAATTGGACCAGCCCCAAAAGGAAATCCTTTAAAAAATCTGAATATTGGGTATTCTGTCACACAAAGCCCACCAGATTCCTGAGAGTGGAGCCCACAGTTGAGAAAGCACCCAATGTGACCAGTGTTTCCTTAGCTTATCTGTTGTCCTCTCTTGAGTGTTAACAAGCAACTCAGGATATTTGTGAAAATCCAATTATATGAGAAAGCAACCAGAAAAAAAAAATAGGCTTTGTAGGGAGAAAACTTACATCTTCAAAGAGGTAACGTAAAATATTTCAACTATGACACAGAATAGGATGCTACAGAATAAACCTTCAGCCAGGTGTGGTGGTGCATGCCTCTAATCCCGGCACTTTGGCAGGCCAAGGCGGGCGGATGGCTTGAGCCCAGGAGTTCGAGACCAAGCTGGGTGACATGGCAAAACCCCATCTCTACAACAAAACTATGTACCTGTAGTCCCAGCTATTCAGGAGGCTGAGGTGGAAAGATAACCTGAGCCCAAGAGTTCGAGGCTACAGTGAACTCTGATCTCACCACTGCACTCCAGCCTGGGCAACAGAATGAGACCCTGTCTCAAAAAGCTTTTTTTCCAGAAGATTATTTTGAGACAGGATCTGGCTTTGTCGCCCAGGGTCCAGCAGTGGCATGATCATAGCTCACTGCCGCTTCGATCTCCTGGGCTCAAGCAATCCTCCAACCTCAGCCTCCCATGTAGCTGGGACTTACAGATGTGTACTACCACTTCTGGCTTTTTTTTTTTTTCTTTTTAGTTTTAGTAGAGATGGGATCTCACTATGTTTCCCATGGTGATCTTGAACTTCGGAGCTCAAGCAATCCTCCTGCCTTGGTATCCCAAAGTGCTGGGATAACAGGCATGAGCCACTGTGCCTGGCCCTAGATTTTATTGAAGTAAAATTTATATAACATAAAATTAACCCTTCCAAAACATTTTTATCATAGAAAAAGGAAACCCAGATTAGTAACCTCTCACTCCCCATACCCTTCTCTCTGAGCTCCTGGCAACCACTAATCTGCTTTCTTTGCCTGTGGATTTACCTATTTTGGATATTTCATATTGAAGGAATCATAGAACATGTGACCTTTTGAGTCTGGCTTTTTAAACTTGGCAGCATGAAGGTTTTGTGATTTTTTCAAAACTTGATTCCTTTTGCTGGCTGAATGTTTCATTGTGTGATATGCCATATGGTGTTTACTAATCAGTTGATGGACGTTTAGGTTGTTTCTACTTTTTGGCTATTGCAAATAATGTTGTGGTAAATACTCGTGTACAAGTTTTTGAGGAACTGCCAAAAGCACCATTCTTCACTGCCACCAGCAGTGTATGAGGTTTCCAGTTTCTCCACATCCTTGCTAACACTTGTGATTTTCTTTTTGTTTTTAGTTATATGATACTAGTGGGTGTGAAGTCGTGTCTCTTTGTGATTACTAGAGATCACATACTACTAATGATGCCAAGTCTATTTTCTGAAATACTTCAGAAACTCAGATACACATAAAAAAAAAGAAAGTATTAGAAAAGGAATAAATGAAGGTAAAATATTTTATCTTTCTTTTAATTGATATAAATTATATGAAAATAATGGTAACAGTGTATTTGGTTATTATAGCTTGTTCATAGCTAAAATGAAGGACAGCAGTTTTATAAGGGTCAAGAGGGAAGGACTGAGAATATTCTAAGGCACTTGCACTACTCATGAAGAAGAACAGTGTTATTCAAAAGTGGAACTAGGTTAGTTGTAAATGTATATTGTAAACTCTAGGGCAACTATTGAAAAAGTTTTTAAAAAGTAATATAATCAATATGCTAAGAGAAGAAAGATAATAGAACCTCATAAAATGCTCAGTTAAAACCAAGAAGGGCAGAAAAACAATGGAAGAAAAAAAAGAATACGGACAACAAATAGAAGGTAACATATATAGATACTAATTTCATATATACCAATAATGACACCTTTTCTTGAAAAATAAAAACAACAAAGTGAGAATAGAAGGAAAGTTCCTCAAAATGATAAAAGCCATATATGACAAACCTCTAGCTAAGATCATACTCAATGGTGAAAGACTGAAAGCTTTTCCCCTAAGATCAAGAACAAGACAAAAATGTCTGCTTTCTCTACTTCCATTCACAATACTATTGAAAGTTTAAGATGGTGCAATTAGGCAACAAAAAGAATAAAAGGCATTTGTATTGGAAAGGAAGGAGTAAAATTATCTATGTTCAAAAATGACATGGACTCATACGTATAAAACCCTTAACATTCCACAAAACCATTAGACTCAGCTAACGAATTCAAAAGTCACAGGATGCAAATCACAACACACAAAATGAGTTGCATTTCTATACTCCAGCAATGAATGATCCCAAAAAGATCCATGGATTCAACACTCCCAATCAAAATCTAGCAGGTTATTTTGTGGATGTTGACAAACTTGATTCTAAAGATGACATGGAAAAGCAAAAACCCGGAATAGCCAACACAATATTGAAGGAGAATGAAATTGGTAGACTGACACTACCAACTACAGGATTTACCATAAAGGTAGAGTAAACAAGATGATGTAGCATTGATGAATGAATACACAAACAAATCAGTAGAACAAAATAGAAAACCGAAAACTAAATTCACACTAATACAGTCAACTAAGGTTTAACAAAGAAACAAAAGCAATTCAATAGAAAAAGGACAGCCTGATTGACAAATGGTACTGAAACAACTAGACATCCACATGCCAAAAAACAAAACAAAACAAAAACCTAGAGAAAGATCTTAGACTTTTCTTCCCGACATGCATCACTATAATAAAACTCTTAGGAGAACATCTGGGTGGCCTTGGGTTTGGCAATGACTTTTTAGATACAAAACCAAAAGCACAATTCATGAAAGAAAAATTCATAAGTTGGACTTTATTAAAATTTAAACTTGCTCTGTAAAAAATACTGTAAATAGAATGAAAAGAGAAGCCAAGGATTATGAGAAAATCTTTGTAAAAATATATCTGATATAAAAGACTATTTATCTAAAATATACAAATAACTCTTTAAACTCAACAATAAGAAAGCAACCCAATTAAAAATGGTCCAAACAGACCTCACTGAAGAATCTATATAGATGGCAAATAAAGATGTGTAAAGATACTCAACATTATGTGTCATCAGGGAATTGGCAATAAAACAATGAGATGCTACTATACACCTATTAGAATGGCTAAAATTCAAAGCACTGACACCCCCAAGTGCTGGCAAGGATGTGGCACAACAGGAACGCTTACATATTGCTGGTAGGAATGCATGATGAATGTGGTACAGCCACTTTGGAAGAGTTCAGTAGTTTCTTACAAAGCTAAGCATAGGCGTCCAATAACCACACACCAGCTATTTACCTGAATGAGTCGAAAACTTACATCCACACGTTTTAAGTATTTTTTGGGTGTATTTACCGTTTTAATCATTTTTACGTGAACAACTCAGTGGCATTAAGCACATTCACGATGTTGTGCAATCATCACCACTATTTACCTCCAGAACTCTTTCATCATTCCAAATGGAAACTCTCTCTGTCCCCATCAAGCGTTAGCTCCGTTACCATAACCGCTTCCCTTGCTCCCAGCCCCAGCCTTTAGTAACCACTGTTCTACTTTCTGTCTCTATGAATTTGACTATTCCAAGTATATCATCTAAGTGGAAGCATTTGTCTCCTTTTCATTTTATGTAATTTTGTCAAACATTTCTTTTGATATCTCTTACCTTTTGCTGTTTCTCATGTGACTTTCATCTCTATTAAGGTGTGCTTTTCTTTTCTCTTTCTTTCCTGAGTTTCAATACAAGTTTGTCCTCTCCTGTTTTTTTTATCATCTATTCTTTCTGTTTATATATATATATATATATATATATATTTTTTTTTTTAATTGCACTTTAGGTTCTGGGGTACATGTGCAAAACACGCAGGATTGTTGCATAGGTACATACATGGCAATGTGGTTTACTGCCTCCATCCCCCATCACCTATATCTGGCATTTCTCCCCATGTTATCCCTCCCTAACCTCCCTACCCCGAGCTGTCCCTCCCCTAGTCCCCGCAAACAGAACCCAGTGCGTGATGCTCCCCTCCCTGTGTCCATGTGTTCTCATTGTTCAACACCCACCTATGAGTGAGAACATGTGGTATTTGTTTTTCTTTTCTTGTGTCAGTTTGCTTCCAGCTTCCAGATTCATCCATGTCCCTACAAAGGACACAAACTCACTGTTTTTATGGCTGCATAGTATTCCATGGTGTATATGTGGCACATTTTCTTTGTCCAGTCTATCGTCAATGGGTATTTGGGTTGGTTCCAGGTCTTTGCTATTGTAAACAGGGCCTCAATGAACATATGTGTGTATGTGTCTTTATAATAGAACGATTTATAATCCTTTGGCTATATACCCAGTAATGGGATTGCTGGGTCAAATGGAATTTCTATTTCTAGGTCCTTGAGGAAGTGCCACACTGTCTTCCACAACGGTTAAACTAATTTACACTCCCACCAACAATGTAAAAGTATTCCTATTTCTCCACATCCTCTCCACCATCTGCTGTCTCCAGATTTTTTAATGATCACCATTCTAACTGGCATGAGATGGTATCTCAATGTGGTTTTGATTTGCATTTCTCTAATGACCAGTGATGATGAGCATTTTTTCAT